>LQRL01180695.1:0-10362 GCA_001703475.1 Hydroides elegans | reverse complement strand
TGTAAAAATGATTAAAATCGACAATTTTTAAAGTGCTCCAGAACCGACAATTTTCAACCGATCGAGATAAAACCTTGACGAGGCACGACTTCAGACCTTGTTTTATATGTGGATTAAATTTCCAATCTCTAGCTCAACTCCTTCATACCCAACTCGCGTGCACAAAGTACTTAACATCTGAAAAAAAAGTTAAAATCGACAATTTTTAAAGTGCTCCAGAATCGACAATTTTCAACCGATCGAGATGAAACCTTGACGAGGCACGACTTCAGACCTTGGTTTATACGTGTACAAAATTTGAAAGCTCTAGCTCAACTCCTTCATACCAAACTCGCGTGCACAAAGTACCCTATATCAAGCGGGACAGACAGACGGACGGACAGACAGACGGACAGACATACGGACGGACAGACGGACAAGCTCAACCCTATATCCCCTCGTTTTCACGGGGGATAAATAGCTATTTTGGAGTAAATTTCGCATAATAGAACCCGGCCAAAACCATAAAACCGCATACCTTCACTCCGAGACATTCCATATAGCACACAAAATTCAACTTAGCTCTTTTCAAATTATCTATCCCGTACAAGCTTACTCGTATGTTTTTTTAATAATATCACTCACCACCAGAAATCTAACCAGTTTCGGTAAAAACCATAATCTCTAGAGTTATCCATTCTAGAGAAATCGAGTTTACAGACGGATGACATACATTCATATAAAACCTACTCGTACTTGTAGCTCAAAGTAAAGGCAATGGTGCTACTTAATGCAGTTTCTACTACTCGACCGTTTCTCATACTTATTGACTCATTCTAACTTTACTGGTGTATTTGGCAGAGGTTTTTCTTTTGGTTGATACTTTTGGTTTTCGTTTCGCTACCTCCGGTCATAACTATCGAGAGCAGCATTTACTCGTACATTTTTGTCAACGTAACGTCGTAAGTGTATTGTTAGTTTATAGACAGATCGCTCACACAATTTTTTCATAGATAACTGTATCTTAAATAAGGCAATGAGAGTCAGACTTATCAAAATGGCGATTGATGAGTATCATACAGCTGTTGACTCCCAAACCTTGGATAGTTTGAACAATAGGCTGTACTCCGGAGGATATATTTGAACTATTATTAAAGGTCGATCCCAATAAAGCACAGGGCCCGGATGACATACACCCGCGCATACTTCGCGAGGTACCCACGCTATGCGTGCCACTGCATATTCTATTCAGTTTCTCGCTCCAAACAGCCCAACTACCGAAAGATTGGACCACAGCCAACATATGTGCACTGCATAAAAAAGGTAGTAGAACGAGTACGAATAATTATCGTCCTGTAAGCCTCACAAGCCAGGTTGTAAAGGTGCTAGAACGACCCATATTACGTGGAATATAGCGGTTCTCCGATGAAAATAACATAATCACATGTGACCAGCACGGGTTCCAGTCAAAATGCTCATGTTTGACTAATCTACTAGAATGCCTGAATGATTGGACACTCGCCTTTGATGAACCACGATCTGGAATAGATATAATATATACCGATTTTAGAAAGGCTTTCGACTCGGTCCCACACCAGCGTTTGCTATTGAAGCTCAAGAACTACGGTATCAATGGTAGATTACATAAATGGCTTGCCTCCTTTCTGACTAACCGGCTACAGCGTGTGATTTGGTTGATACTTTTGGTTTTCGTTTCGCTACCTCCGGTCATAACTATCGAGAGCAGCATTTACTCGTACATTTTTGTCAACGTAACGTCGTAAGTGTATTGTTAGTTTATAGACAGATCGCTCACACAATTTTTTCATAGATAACTGTATCTTAAATAAGGCAATGAGAGCCAGACTTATCAAAATGGCGATTGATGAGTATCATACAGCTGTTGACTCCCAAACCTTGGATAGTTTGAACAATAGGCTGTACACCGGAGGATATATTTGAACTATTATTAAAGGTCGATCCCAATAAAGCACAGGGCCCGGATGACATACACCCGCGCATACTTCGCGAGGTACCAACGCTATGCGTGCCACTGCATATTCTATTCAGTTTCTCGCTCCAAACAGCCCAACTACCGAAAGATTGGACCACAGCCAACATATGTGCACTGCATAAAAAAGGTAGTAGAACGAGTACGAATAATTATCGTCCTGTAAGCCTCACAAGCCAGGTTGTAAAGGTGCTAGAACGACCCATATTACGTGGAATAAAGCGGTTCTCCGATGAAAATAACATAATCACATGTGACCAGCACGGGTTCCAGTCAAAATGCTCATGTTTGACTAATCTACTAGAATGCCTGAATGATTGGACACTCGCCTTTGATGAACCACGATCTGGAATAGATATAATATATACCGATTTTAGAAAGGCTTTCGACTCGGTCCCACACCAGCGTTTGCTATTGAAGCTCAAGAACTACGGTATCAATGGTAGATTACATAAATGGCTTGCCTCCTTTCTGACTAACCGGCTACAGCGTGTGATACTGAATGGAACATACTCCGATTGGGCGCGTGTCATCTCTGGAGTACCCCAAGGGACCATTCTCGGCCCGCTATTATTTCTGTTCTACATAAACGACCTACCGAACCATGCGAAATCAACCGCGAAGATGTTTGCAGATGATTGCAAAATATATACCAAATTAGCCAAAACCGCCGACTGTGTCGCGCTACAAGGTGATCTCAACTCCCTATCGGCTTGGTCAAGGCAATGGCTGCTCGGGTTTAGCAAAGAAAAGTGTGTCGTTATTAGGATTAAGCAAGCTCTCGACTTTATATACTGCATAGATGGTCATCCGCTCGAATATGTCACAGAACAAAAAGACCTCGGGGTGCTTATTTCAAATGATTTAAAGCCATCACAAGACTGTCCAAGGACAGTGTGCCACAACTTGCACAAATCTCCCTGCGATATAAAAGTAAGCCGGTTATTTTTTTTTATCTAGAGTTTCAATCATCAATATCATCACGATCCTCAATAAACACGAAGTTATGAACCCATTAAATTGATTTCAGTACAAACGATAGTATACATTCATTCCTTGCAGTCATAATTTTATTGTGAATATTGTATTCAGGGTGCGTACAGAATTTTCATGGGCGATTTCCAGGACTTTCCAGGACTTTTTGAGACCGATTTCCAGGAATTTTCCAGGACTTTTTGGATTGATTTCCTGGACTTTTTATCGCAAATTCCTAAACTGATGGGGTGGAATTTTAATGGTTTATGAAGAACCTTACAACTTTACTTTTATAATCGCAAATTCCTAAACTGATGGGGTGGAATTTTAATGGTTTATGAAGAACCTTACAACTTTACTTTTATAATACATGATTGCAATAGCAAAACTTCATTGTGAGAGAAAGCGAGCGCCGGAGGCGCAAGCGCAAAATTAAATTACAATAAAGCTATAGAAATACCCTAGATTTCAGTTTGATCTGGTGTTTGTGGTAAAGCGAAAATTCACACTGGCCCTTCGGACCATTAACCTCAAACATTTATGGTCCCGCCGAAAACGTACTAACGCGACATTAAAGATATTACCTTAACTTAAATTCAACGGCCTCAATCGCAACCATCGTCTAAAATGTCATGCTGTCCAATTGAGCTCGCACACGATAATTTTGATGATGAATGTAAGCCCATAAGGCTGAGTGCCGAAGGCGCGAGCGAAACATTTTAGGTAATCGCTAGGAAATATATTTAATGAGTATGAGGCAAAACCTACATTCGGTTGAGTTCGAGAGTCTTCAAAAAAAGACCCTCTGGCTGCTAGTTCACCGGCTGTGCATACGACTGCGTGATCACTAAGGCCGAGTTCCTCCTTTCGTTTTTCACCGTTACCCGTATCCAATAGACCCTCGTTATATCATTAATATTGCCTCAGTACAAAGGATGTAATAAAATCCTGGTTTGACTCATTTTTCTCATTTAAATATCAAATTTTACAATAATTAATTAAATCTATCGATTTCTAGGACTTTCCAGGACTTTTTGATAGATTTCCAGGACTTTCCAGGAATTTTTCGGGGACGTTATCAATTTCCGGGACTTTTCCAGGATTTCCAGGACTTCCAGGACTCTGTACGCACCCTGTGTATTTAGCTTCCAGTAACATTTGACAAAAATTTCTTGATTTTAATTGGATTGAAATATCGAATGAAAAACAACATCATTGGTTGATTGAGAGAATCATATCTATCAGTTATATTTGCTTTTAAAACGTTGTTGAAGAACCTGTCAGTTTTTCCCTTGAAAAAAATATATTCAACAAACAATGTGAAAATACGACGCACAATATCACATTTGCGATCTACAAATACATTAAGAATGCAATATGCAATTATGTTTCTCAACCTTTTCAATACAATGCTTGGATGAAATCCACCATTTTCTTATCTTACAATATCGATCATTGCCAATCATCGCATGATTTGTGTAAAATTACGCATTTAACCACAGGAGTATTCAATTCTACGAGAAGCGAAGACAATTAGTATGTAAAACGCAATTTATGCAGCAGTGTATACCATACATCCCGAAAATGGTTTTATTTTAAACCTAACTGGTCCCCTCCAGTCAACGCTATTTCATTGAGAAATATATTAAGGCAATACATGAATGAAAAAGAAATTTTGCTAGAACGAAACCTCGCCGTGGGTCACGTGACGTAAACAAACACCAGGAAGATCCTGTATTTTCGCTCACTTATCGGAGGAGGAAGCTTAAGGCAGTTATCCCGAAAATGTTTCTATTTTTTGGAGTGCTTACATTAGCACAATTGCTTACATAAGCACACCCTGAAGAGTTGAAACCCTAAAGATTGATATAAAAAAAAATCCGCATTCAAATCCGTCCACTATCTTCGGAGGAGTAGCGATTTTAGAAAAAAGTTTACGAACTAAACAAATAAATATATATATATATGAATCAATAACGGAAAAGTGGTCGCACACCCCCCGGTTTGCTTCGCAAGCCGTGGCTAAAAACACATCGATCATTTTGTCAAGAAGGCAAACCAACGACTCGGTATGATTCGCCGTTATTTTACAAACCGCTCCGCAGATATTATCATCCCAATATACGGTTCTAGGACAAAAGCCCCGAAGGACAGAAGCCCCGCGATTTTGGCAGCTAGGACAGAAGCCCCGAGATTTAAAAAATACAATTCTTAACATTTCAAATTAAATGGATGTTTTTTTTTTTTTAATCTAATGTTGGATTATAAACATGATTGCATAATGTTGCCATGGGACTGCGTATCAGGCATCATTGATTGCATTTGACGTAACAATGGCACTCTTGATTGCAATGTGAATGGCAACTCACAACATATACACAAACAAATCGGCTAATCCGATCGAGACCGCGCATTATTAAGAGGCATATAATACCAAAAGTGTGGCATCGGTTATTTAATTTTTGTTTGATTGTAAAAATATGATCGATGTATCTGATAAAGTGTAAAAACTAGGTTTACAAGTATCGCGGGGCTTCTGTCCTAGCTGTCAAAATCGCGGGGCTTCTGTCCTTCGGGGCTTTTGTCCGCGCACCCCAATATACACATCTCTCATACGTCCAATACTAGAAACCAACAGTTCTGCATGGAATCCGTGGGTGAAAAAAACGTAGATGCTCTGGAACGAGTTCAAAGACGGTGCGAAAAAACTCTGCACAAACGCGCTTTCATTCATACCCCTCAGTCACAGTGTAAGAAGATTCCGTGCGGATATGCACGAAACATATAAACTCATTCATAAGAACTACAAGATCGATCCAGATATATTCTTCAAATTGAAGCACGGCAACTTAAGGGGCCATTCGAAAAAAAATTCACAAGCAACGATCTAGAACAGAAGTGCGGAGAGTTTTTTCTCGAATAGGGTGGTTGATGCTTGGAATGAACTGGACGAGAATATCGTCAGTGCCAAAAAAGGAGCATCTTTCAAAACACGACTTGAGCTGAGTGGCTAAGCCGAAAACTCAGAAGAGGATCAAGGTATCAAGATCATGACATAACTAGGAAATGTGAGCGATAATATAAGATACATCAAATATCTTCATATATTCTTCATCGATTTAGATATGATTTCAGACAAATGTGACACCAGCTAAATAATATACTCACTTTGACTTATGACTATTTTTTCTTGATTTATTGAAAATTTTACCGAAAAATTCTCTCACTGACATATCTTAAAAGCGTCGGTAGCAATGAGCTATTTTCAAAATTGTTATGTGGTGATGTTCTTAACATTGTTGAAACGCTTCCCACGACACATTTTTCAAAATGTTTAATCACCTTGAAACAACTTTATAGATACACATAACAAAACAATATTTCTTTTTAAACAATCATAGTTCAGTTCGATTCAAATCAGTTTTATTCAGTGTACTGTCTGCTCCAATAAGAATATAGGGTGCATAAGGTAACATAAATATGTGCATATTAACAATGAAATTGTCATGTATGATTTTAACATAGATCTACACATGATTCCAGTAACTTTTACAAGTAAAAATGAAAAGAAATATGCTTCAATGATAGCGGACCATTAACCAATAAGCACCTCACTAGCTTTCATGACTAGCGTTATAAGTGGCGCCATAAGAATACTCACCATTGCCAACGACTGGATTATGCTACTTGACTTGAAGCAACAGTTAGGCTTCCTCAAAGAAATTGTGCCTAATGGATCTAAAAGGTTCCCTAGGATGAAAGAATCAAAGGATCCACATAGGAAAATTGCTGAAATACAAAGAACTGGTCGAAAAATGCAAATAAAAAGAGAGAAAACCATGGCGTGTTCCGTTTGAGAAAGGCTGTCGCGGGTTCTCTGGTCTGTCCAAGGCGGAAAGAACAGCAGAATCCGCATCGATGTAGATCTGGATATAAAAAGAGGCAAATAAATTCCGATAATGACGCCAACTTCTCACATGCAAACGCAAACTTACCTGCCCGACGCGGTAGATCGAAATACCTTAAATGCGAGGTGCATGTTATTGACACACACATCAAAGCCTAAAAGAAACTTGCCCAAAACGACGACACCGACCACTCAAAAACTTTACAGCGTTCCAAGGCAGGAATGAAAGTCTTCGCAATTTCTATCCGTGGTTGAACGCTGCTTCAGGTCCACCGTACACACATACCAGTACATGACTGCTCGATACTTCGGTAGAAAGGACGTAACTGAAGACATTTTTAAACATCCTAACGCATGTAGAGCAAAGAAATTAGCTAAACGAGTGGTGAATTAGGCGAGTTGGGAGTAAGAAATGCTGGAGGCCATGTGAGCCATGATAAGGCCAAAATCAAAGTATTAACCAGAGTATAGAAGGGAGTTGTTAAAACCTGATGATGTAATTGTCAAGGCATTACACGGAGACAACAACTGATCGTGTGGACTCGGACAAGAAAAGAAATGGCCAGGAAAACATAATTGGATTGCTACATATGGAGCTGCGAAGATAACTACAATATCAAGAATCGTTGAAACAGGATCTCGTAGTAAGTCGGCTGCCTTGGGGTGACGAGAAAGCCCCACTTGGAAGCCTCGCGGAGCTGGTCGCCAACGACATTCCCCAAAACAAACAGCAACGCCAAGAGTAGACAAGATTTCATCCGTAACACCGCCATAAAATCGTATTCAAGTATCCTAAATAAACCCTTCACCTATTTCTCAAGTTTCAAACGCATGCTTAGATAACATATATTACCGTTTATGATGCTCAATGAAATTTCTTAGTTTAATGCAATGTCTTCATAGAAGAACGCATTTATTTTGTAATTTTCGCAAAAAAATACTTCAAATAACTTAATACAGGACTCTATCATAAGGATAAATATTATATCCACGGAAATTATCAACACTTTTTACAGCATTAACAATATTATATGGTTAGAAAACGTTATCCTGCCTGTCATTGGGGGTTATTATGGTAGCTATCAAAGCACATATAAAACGATCGCTTTAACCCAGTTTGCTGCTAGAAGCCTCAATGATAAATTCTGTCTCACAAGATATCACCAGTTGGCTATTTCTATTTAGCAGGTTTTCTGATATATACATTAGTTAAGTTCTGATTTACACAATGTTTGCTCGATAGTTGTCCTTGCATTTATATTTTCGAGCGGACAACATATCTTACATTGAGCTAATTTGTCTTAACTGAATAACCCAAATCAAGAAAAAATGTTTTGAATTACTCAAATCGTATCCATGTTTTGTTTTAAACTATCCCTTAATCATAAGCACTGCCTCTGTTTTATTTTAAACTTCATGTTTTATGAGTTGATTTATTTACTGTCTTGACGCTGATGTTAATGTATAGACAAAAGTCACTCAAACTCATTGGTGTTTTATCATCCCCGCATTTTAAGACAAATAAGCAGTTACACGTTTGATAATAGTCGTGGTTCTAAAATAGGGAAATATTCTTAAGAAGCACCACCACTTTGTCTTCAAAATTCAGAAGGGCACCCCACGACACATTTTTCAAAAAGTTGTTAAAGCACCTAATAACTTTGCTAAGACAAACAACAACAGAATACTCTTTTTTTAACATTAACATTTTGCAAAAAATGTTTATTTTTTTCCAAGTCAGATAAGCTGTTCCTTTTTGTCTAGCCAGGTTTGAGAAAAAAAGAATACCTTATGTTATAATTAAATTGTTGAGCATAGCACCTGTCAATAAAAACAAATTGCAGCTTATGAGATGATTGCAAGCAATTACGATCGATTTGCAATTAATCATTCCCAATAATTTTTACGAAATAAAGCAATTATCTAGGAAGGTGTTCCTCAAACTGCTAAAATCTCCAAGTTAGAATGAATTTTCTGAAAATCTCCAAGCTAGCTGGGATTGATGGGGAACACCTTATTTAAAGAACAGTTTGTGAGGTACTCTTTATTTAAGTTATCAATATGACTGTACTTCTTTGACTTACATTTTATTCACAAAATAATTTAATATAACAATTTCTAAATGCATTTCATTGTTGTTTCATCTTAAGTCTTATTGAATATTGGAAAAACCTGTTTCCTTAACTCTTTCTTTATCCAACCACCAGGTCTCAAGACCATAAAAATCATGCTCATCCTCCCAAGGTCTTCTTGCTTCCTCCATTTATAACATTTTTTGTAATGGTTATCAGAGGTCAGCCTTATCAATAATTTGATTTCCAAAATAGATGGCGTTTGAGATATATGTCGTCATGTCTTGCGGTTGGTATTTAAAGATTTTATTCGCATTATCAACAGTTTTGTCTATTTTTTTTCATTGTTCTTATTGCTGCACATTTTGTCTTCTTACATATGTATATGCTAACCCATATAGCCATTTTGTTTTGGGTCAATAATCTCCACGCATCACTGCCTGTATGACCTGTTACAAACCAGGTCCTGTCTATGCAAAGTATTAAACTAATTATAATTCTTATATCTTTCACACAACATCTATACCTTTCAAGCTTATCCACTAATAAGCAGCAAAGTATGTATTGATATGGCCTTTTATGCTATAAATATATACATACCAGGACTAACACCACCACTCTTGATAATGTTACTAGTTAATCAGTTAGTAATAAGATAGATGAATTGTCCCATACATAATTAAATTACCAAAAGTTAAAAGTGGTCATACAATATGTCAAGACCTATAAGAACCCCCAACAATAACTTACCCGGTCGTTCATGATACGACCCCATACAACGCTTTTCAGCATACACGTATATCTGTACATACATTTTCTTATACATTTATCCGTAAAAAACTATAAACCATATTGATCCAGCAAATACCATCCCCCTCCTTATATTTATATATCACAGCGTATGCTTCATCTTTTTGTTCCAATAATAAAACCGCCTTTTTTCAACCATATGAGATAAATGCCCATATAATATGTATACTTTATCATGTCCCATATAAATTGTCAAAGGTAAATTTTGACTATCAAGATCATTTTTTATTTTAAAAGGTTTGTTTGTTTGTTTATCATTATTATTAGTTAATGCGTATGTGATGCGATAATCTTTAGATAAAATTATTATATAATTTTGATAAGGATGATGATTGATTTAAACCTTCTAGACGGCTGCTTTGATAATAACGTGTAAATATAATCATTTTGAGCGCATTCTATGAAATTATGTGATTAGCACAACTACTGTTTTTAGTCACATATCGCACCTACACAGATTTTATCAAGAAATTTTAGTGAAACCTCACTCGCACAAGATGTTTTTACCCGGCCATCTTACGTTCACATCATCATTTTAAAGATGGGAAGTGAAGAAGAAAAATTTAATGCTTTTCTGCAGGTGATTGATGAAAAATTAGACTCATTTA
>LQRL01180690.1:14509-25363 GCA_001703475.1 Hydroides elegans | reverse complement strand
GACATATATACTATGTCTAATATATACTATGTATCTTAGTTGAGCTATACATGTATCTTATTAGTGTAAATAACTATTGATTATGTATAATATAAAAAAATGAATGTAATGTCATTACCAATATCTTTATCTTAAATTTTAAGAATGCAAAGAAACTCACTACATGCAATCAACATTAAATCACTGGCATAGAATCCAGAAACATCATCTCGCAATCGAATGTCTAGTCGGATGACATTTGACATTGAATCTGTATCATGCTCGACCATGCAATGACAGTCATCATCAATAAGTCTAGCCTACAACGCAATATAATAAGTAATGAAAGATTAATTTTCCAATTTATAAAGATGTTATCATCAGCGTATTGTAACCAATTGTATCATTAGAATTATCGAGCAGTTAAAAAGTACATTTCTTTGAACGCAAATGTTGTGGATGTTTTTTATCATATCACTTATTTCTTAGTTGACTTTAAAGCTAATTTATTCTAACAATTAACGTTGTATTGATGCAATGGCTGTCAATTTATTTGTGTATATGTAATGATGTTTGAATTTAGTATTAACAATCAGAACACATACCCGTTCAAATTGAAGGGAACCATCGGCATATATGCGAGCAAATCGCACTAAAGTTGCATTTGTGATAATGCATGCAACGGTTATATCAAACGCGTTTCCAGAAACGAGCTCCAATGAATACTTCGGATTGTCCGCTGAATGCCACAACTGATTGCCTGATTCATATCGCATTGCGTTTATATCCTGCAAAGTATTTACATATTTTTTAAAACAAAACATGTAAAACATTTTCATATTTTTAAGGCCTAAATGTGACATTCAAATCAGTGTAATTTTATATGATGTTATTTGTTCAAAGAAACGCAGCAATCAACATGAATTTAAGCCCATATTTGTGTTCAACATACATCAGCAACAGTTCAAAGTGTGTATGCTTTATTCTACATTATATTTTGAGTCATATAGATGTTGACAAAGTAATAATAATATATCTATTTGGGTTCAAAATATGTCAGCAACAGTTTAAATATTATTTGCTGCCGAATATTTTTATAGGCTCAGCATCATTTATACATTGATAGCGCTGTCGATATATGTTTACTATCATTAACTTGCCACTTACTTCCTCCATGAGTGGTGGATCACCACTCATCTGGCTCAATGCGAAATCCGCTACTCTAAACTCCGACGTGACACTTTCTTTACCAATCGGACAATCACCTATTTATGATTGTCAAGCTATTACAAATGCAATCAACATTAAAATCAATGTTATCACATTTATAGCATATTATAGTTCGTGTGTATCAAAGCTAACATAATATTGGTATATGCTATATCTTAAAAAAGTCATATATTTGATTAAGATAATTATAATATATAACTTAACGCACGGAGACCGTCTTATTGTTGGTCTTAACGCATTTTTTTATACATAAGGCATCACATATTGACAAACATATTGTCTTCTTTTTAAAATAGAGTAGAGCTATTTACATGTATAATGATTACAATAGAACGTGTATCCTTATTATTTTGTTAATATTAGTAAGAGGGCTTAATTACCACATCCATCATCCTCAATGCAGCAACGTGTGTCAACAAATACATCGTCGCCATCACAAGAGCATGGTGCATTGAAAGCAGTACAACTTGATACCACAGTAGATCCACAGATGTAGTCACACTGGCGTATGCGTGGTTGCGATCCACCTCCACACTGTTCATCGCAAGGTTGTATTGCTGTCCATTCAGACCACGTATGAACTGAATTCAAAAAGAAGGAATCAAACCAAAAATTTAGTTACGAATTTAGTGCTTCGTATAGCTACGATATGTGTGATGTGTGCATAATGACTAAGAATGCAAATCCTTTTATAAATTGATTACTGTTTTCTTTTTGTTTATATATATAATTTTGCAACTTGCAAAGTGTCCTTTGAGAAACTATGAATTTTCTAAGACACAAACATAATTATACTCAATTACTTTTAGGTTTAAGCAAAGGGGAAAGCCCTCGAATTAATACTAAAGGCATGTTAAGTTTTATGTGCAATAATATGGATGTTAAAATATAATAGAATAAGATATATTACGTGTTAAATCTTAACAATCGTTTGTCCGTACAATTATAAAATACTTACCGCATACTAAAGGCGTAGGAGTAGGAGTAGGTAGAGTTGGTGCTAGCAAAACGATAATAATTACTATTATTTATTGGAATGAATATCAGCTAACATTAATACACCAAACAATAAAGATGTATATATATATGATACACAGATGAATTGTTGCATTTTATAGCTTATTCCTTATCATTTGTAGTCAACCAAAGTTACCTGGAAAAGTGAAATGTCATGTTATGTTTCAAATTAATATTCAAAAAATATAGAACTACTATATACTTTGACTAGCGAATGCATCACATAAATACACCTTCAAAATAAAAAACTGGCACATAATTTATGTCATTGATAATTTCAGAAATATCCATTTCACTTTCTAGCAATTTGCTGAATATGATATTATGAGGATACATCTATGTTGAAACCTCTTAATAAACAATTTTACCACAGGCAACTAGATTGAGATTTCTGGCAATTTTAACATTGCCATCACTCTTGAGTCTCACAGCTACTTCCAAAACGTTGTCCAGGGGTAGAGGGGATGGCCAACAGTGAGTCCTTTCGCCAGTATCCTGACTCTGCAAGCATTGAAAATAAAAAAAAATACTATTATACTATATAGTATTTTATGCACATGTACTTATTTATATGTGCAGATTACTTTAATATGCCTATTAAGAGAGTGTTATGTGATAACTGATATGAACTAAAACAATTGAGACACACAAAAAGCGTAGGCATGTGTATTTATTATTTACATTTGCCATTAATCATATAAGCAAACAATTAACAAAATGCATTAATAGCATATAAAACAATCATTAGTGTTTTCATTATCCTTGTAAATCTAATGTTATGCAAATACCCCCAAAGAATATTACTCTTAAGATACCATTTTAATAATCATAAAAATCAAAGCACATTACAAACGTTTATAAAGGCTGTTTTTAATTCATAGACATTTTGTCTTAAACGCCCTTACCGCAGATCTAGTTATGGTCCCATCTGCCAATTCTACAATCAAACGAATTGTGGCGGCATCGCTATTCACACAAAACTCCCGAATGCTAAATGCGTCACCCGAATCAAGTCTAAGGCTATAACGCGGACTGTCGTCAGTATCGTGCGTAACTTGGCTCCCTGATCCCGTTAAGACCAAGTCAATATCCTAACATATGAATGTAAATTATATGAATAAATGTTATGTTTCTCGTTTTAATTTGACACTGATAGTACTTATTTACATGGGAAATTCCTATCCAAACAAGTGAAAAAAATCATATAAAAAAGCAATAAACGTCATCAGAAAGTGGGTATGTTTGATAAAAAAAAAACAATTCAAATACTTAAATGATGATTAATAATGAATTACATTTTTAATAATTTTAATAACTTTTCCATTATATATCAACACTTACTCCTTCTGTGGGTGGGTCACCAAAGACGCGTTCCGAAAGGAAATGGTTATCATTATAAAGAGCATAGACTAGTCGGTCTGAGCCGCAGTCTATTGTCGTGGTTTCAATGGAGGCCAATTGGCTTATGCAAAGCAGCGCCATTCCTCCTTCAATATGTTATTACATTCATAAAATCTATGTTGTAGTCAATCTGTAAAAGTCGCGTGCGTTGACATTCGCTATTTTTTTCAGTCAATGACAACATACACTGGTTCACTGAGTGAATGTGAACAATAACTTAAATATCCAGGCATTGTCAACATACGATAAATTTTACCCGAGGAAATACACAGATTGAATGAAATGATATTCGAGAAATACAATATGTTCGCAAATTATCAACACCCTTTTAGTTTATTGGATCAAATAATATTTAATTGCCATGCTTTGGGATCATATCAGTCTCAATAAGAGGACTATGCTAGGTGATCGACATTAACATAATTCAAATTACGTGTGTTGAATATTGCATGCATGATCCTTTTGATATAGTCTAAGTCTTATCAATCCGCAATTGCATATTTATCTGTCGTTTGAACATGATGATCATAAATCATTCATAAATAAGAACGTTGTTTGATTCAATTCCAGAAGAGTACTTCACGAGTTATAGCTTGTAAAGGTGTTCCCCATTTGGCTTGCATATTTATATGTAATATTTTCTAGCTTGCAGAAGAGAGGACACCTTATTTGGTCGTGAAGACCCCTTCATTCCACAATTGCAATTGAAACTCAAGCATTATGATTCTTGGATTTAGTCCATTCCATGATTTTAATTATGTGTACTGCACATGGGATATATTAATGATCCTTTAGATAATTATAATTAAACCGCAAATGCATGGTATTGGTCTGTTAAACAAGTAACACATTTCACTAACCCTATTATTTAGCTTTTATTATGTTGAACTATATCGTTGATTTATATTAACGACAGTTCATTACCCTAACACATGTTTAAAACATATATTCATAGTGATGATTTCAACTAGCATACAAAACGTTCAACCTATCACAATAATGTATTCATAGAAAATCATATCAGTCGATCTGTTTATTTGGGGAGGGGGGACATTTTAGCATATGTTGACGACGCCTGGAAGTTTGAGGCAGTGTTGTCATTAGCTGTGTGAACCAGCGAGTGTTGACATTTACCATTTACTGAAAATATTGAATGTCAATGGCAACATACGAGGTTTTTTTACAGATTGACTACAACATGAATATGTATTTGATACTAAACTACAACTCAGGTCAGACGAATATTAACCAGTTTAAATCCATTTTCACTTATGTTCAAGTTCAATTAAATGAAATAAATGTTCACGATTACATACCACACATTACTTGACCTAGTTTTACAAAATATTATTAATTGGTTCTGGATCATAATTTTAATATCTTTCAATTTTAATATACCACACCTTACAATATAGTAAGAATATCAGGTGCCCCTTATGTATAGTTTTCAAATTCAAATATCAAATAGCAATTAACCTACACAACAGTTTTAATTAAAATAAGATTCCGAGCTGAATAATCCATCTAAGTGTTTAAACATGTATAACAAACGCTAGTTATGCATCACAACAATTTTACAAATCTGATAATTTGAAAAACTAGTTATGAATCCCTCGCGTTATTCTATGTATAGGGTCATATAAAAAATCAACCATGGTCCATATTTATGCATCGATTTATGCACATTCATCGTCCTATTTTTTTAAAATATATTTGCTACCAAAACTAATGTAACAATTGCAATCGGAACTTTCGACTAATAAAGGTTATATATCATTCTATAGTTTGCAGCACGATTATTTGCTTATGTATATTTTTAATCCAGAATAAATTATTTTATTAGCACGTTAAACCAATAGGAACATGAACATAAAAAATATTTATCTTTCCAAATAGCTATTTAGATGGCTGGAGACACTTGATGCTCCTCTGTGCTGTATAAGGCACAGGTTTCTTTGCTTGGTAATAAACCATAGCAAAACGTGCGAAATATAAAATCTTTATGTTTATGTCGCTTTAAAAATGCAATGAAAAATAATCATTTCTTTACTCACCTAACAGATACAGCGACATATTTTTTCCCTGAATTAATACACTAATACACTTTTCCTATTGGAATAAATGTAATACCAGAACTTAGAAGAGCTTAGGCGGAGTAGTTTTATACAGGCTGTTCTATCGTGATTGATTCATAGATTAATCATTTATAGAATCACAATTGAAAAAACTTAACTCATTAATTTTGTTTTTGACGTCATAAACGGAAATATAATTGTATCAAACTGTTAACTAATAAATTCCTTTCTCGAGAAACAAGACCCAATTTTATCCGATGATGTAATCAATGTACGATTTGATCAAATTTTAATGAAATTCTGAAGTTAATTCTAAAGTCAAATTGATTAAATTTTAAGTGTGTGATAGATTAATGAATTTCTGCAGTTATGCGACATTTGCAATGGTCTTTTGTTTCGAAAGACAATGTTGCTAGACAAATCATTTCCTTTGACTTTTTCATTAACCTCATTCGATTATCATCGTGAATTGATGATGTTTCAATATCATCATTTCGATTAGTTGCTTCTAAGAATTTAGCGTTTGATCAATTGGTAGTACGTGTCAAACCCAGATTATCATTTCATTTGTTTACCTGACTGCTATAGGATTACATAAATGAAAATAAACCAGAAATGATAATATTGCACAACTTATGACGCATTAAAAATGTGTTACATGCTCATTATTTCAAGCTACATAACTTCTAATGCTTGCATGTCCTTCTTTTCAGTTTCCCTATGCACTTTTTCAAGCTGCTAGGTTAGAGAAAGTAAATCAATTCATGCAACCATGACTTCTTCACCATTCACTTGACATGATGGGCTTAGCCGTTTTTTTGCTGTGCAATTAACTCTCATTCCAAACAAAGGGAACCTATAGGATATATGTAATATCTGGCAAATTGGAGATTAGTTACAGCGAGGCAAGATGCAAAAAAAATTATGTTTCTATTGTTTTGACAGAACATTACTTTTTTAAATCGTCAATTGTAACCAACGGAAATCGTGATACACATATATTTATAGTTCTTATTTAAATTAGCCTAAGTATGATCAACTTATGTGACGATTATGCTTGATGAAATATCAATAAATCATTCTATAGATAAATATTTCCCAAATTATTTATTGCTCACAAATAAGCATCAATTTTACATAAATAACATATAATCTTATGACACCAGCTCAGACGTTCCTTTCTTTATTTAGTTGCATTATTCAATATAATGCGCCATGATTTTAATCGATAGGTTTTTAAGTTTTGTTCTACTAATTTGTATATGATTTAATGAGTGTAAGTATCCCTTTGTTTATGCTGTCAGGTGGAGAACAATATAATAATTGTATGATTGACTGTGCTCAGATTCAAATGAAATTTGTATATAACAATGACGCACAATTACCACAAAATGGTGCTAATGTTGGTTCTAAGAATCCTAGTTCGATATTATGAAGCATTTATAGCCACGTAGCATAGGTTGATCAAGCACATTTATCATTTTCATAACTAT
This sequence comes from Hydroides elegans, assembly GCA_001703475.1. Classification (NCBI taxonomy): domain Eukaryota; kingdom Metazoa; phylum Annelida; class Polychaeta; order Sabellida; family Serpulidae; genus Hydroides; species Hydroides elegans. Next base: position 18,168 of record LQRL01180690.1, on the reverse strand, counting down.
GTCTATTCGCAGCCAAACAAGCTATAACTCAGTTGGATATGATCAATTACATCATTGTTAAACAATATAACAAATGTACCATGCCATGGACAAGACAAAAGACACCCTATACGTATCGTGCTACATTTGAATAATATAACTATGTGTAGATTTAGCTTTAATCACGAGCATAATTGAAAATAAACTATATAAATTAATTATACAGTAACAGTAACGTAAAATCAGTATTGTTTTAGAGCTCAGTGAAATGTATATATATTTACATTTTCCCTGATTCATAATAAAAGTTCCTGATTTTGTCCAAATATATCCGGATTTCCTGACTTTCCTTGACTATGGATTTAAATTGCTTTAAATGCTCAAAATATACGAAGTTGAGAAGAATAAAAGACAACTTTGGGAACATTATTTTCTTGGGCACACTCGGTCAACGTCAAATTATATATACAAAATGAATAGAATATTTGAATTTAGTTTTTACGGGATGACTGAAGAGAGGCTGTGCAATATGTCAAAAATAGGTTAGACTGTCGTAACTTTTGTGTTAAAAACCGCTAACGATCTATTTGGTTATTCTTGGGTCAAATGGATATTATCTCAAATACTTTTTAGCCAGCCCAACAAGCAGAGAAACGTAGGCAGCACGCAAAAGAAATTGTGTATGCATGTTTTATTTTCTGCGCGTTAGGTACGATCACTGAATCACAGACAGTCCTCTAGCAGTACGCGAGCCAGACGCAAGTAACACAAGTTCTAGATCATTTGGCCTATTCTACGACACGCCTATTCCACGACAGATCTTTCGAGTTAACAAAATATCGCTTCATATTTTATCTATATATGTTTCCTATGTCACTAAAGTATATCCAAAACTCTCCGGCATAATTGATTTTGATCGAAACGTTTCCCGACACGCACTAAGATAGTAAATTCCCGTTGTTCTTTCTCCTCGAGAAAACTCAAGAAAGTACGTGCCCCGCAGCTTCTAAAAGATGTGGGGTAAGTTCTCGTGCGGCGGATTGTAAAAAAAAATATGTCTCATTGGATTTAATCGTATGCCGGTTATCTTTAATGCGGGGTTTCAGAGCAGGCCTTACCCCGTTTTATTTTGTAACTATCTGTACAGGGGGCAGATACGGTTACAGTAACCATACCAAAGAATAGTGACCAAGTTCATGGTTATATGCACCTTTATTTTCGTAAATACTGTTCTTTTGGAATGGTTCCTACAATCGTATCTCAAATTCATAAATATCCCCGTTTTCCAAATAATTACTTAAACTGTATTATTTCATACTTGATATTGAAATAATATTCGCATGAATGTGAACCGGATACAGTTGTATTTGCCGGAATGTTTGTTGGTTACATTAATGCGTATGTCAATCAAACTGATGCCTTTTAAGAATTGTAATTTATTTGCTTTGACCTAGTTAAAATGGGAACCAGATTCGTTCCTGGTGGCCATTTGCAAGAAGATATTCTATATGTAACAGATCAACTGTAATTACCATTTTCTATATTTATAATAATGGTTAAGAGATGCCATGTCAACCAAAATGTGATTTCTGACACTGCCGCGCATTTACAAGAAGACGGTTTGAATTTTAAATATAAATAACATTTAGCGTACAAAGTAATGGCGGCTTGCTAGTTCTAATGTTAAGGTAACATAAATTGGGCCCTGTGATAGTCTTATCAAAATAAGTTAATAGTATTTCGTGATTATTACGTATAACCTAAATCAAGTATTGCCATAAGTTTAATTGTGATCAGATAATGATTAGTCGTTTCAGTTGTATTATTCCAATGCAACTATTTATTTTGATAGGAAAATTGACTTTGAATGTTTTGTACGAAATTGATTCGTTTAAATCATTTCATTATTCGCCGGGATTGTTTGTGAATTTCATTTGTCAATTATTCAATCAAAATTGAAGATATAAAACAAGGAAGGTTGAGAAAAAGTGACAAATCAAACGAAACGACAGATTATACGCATTATTATCGGCAACAGTTAATGTTGTGTTGGGCGCAACGAATACAATATCCTAAAACCATTGTCGATACCATAAATATCTAAGCCTGAATAAACTTTCAAATCATTATTGAAAGGCTCAAACGATCTGCCTCGCATATCGGGAAGAAAGCATGCGTCCATTTGCAAAACATGCCAAAAATACTCAATTATAGCTCATATAGAAGCAATTCGTTTTTCATACCTACACTAGAAACTCCGAGAAATTCATAAGTTTTAAAGAAATTATTCTAATAACTTAAACTCGTCTTTATCCAAAGCAAACAGTTGATTAAAAAGTATGAACATTTCAAGACGCGTAACAATTGATTCGACACTCGCAGCAACAGCAGAAAACTAGACCATCAAGTGAACATCAGTTGAACATCAGTTATCCTTATACCATCGATTTTCCCTTATTTTGGGCATTATGATTTCCATTCGCGTGGATGTAAAATTATTCCTTGTCTTGTAAATACATGTTCGGAATAGTTTAAAATTCAATATTATCAAAATATAATATATCTCGCTGCCTAATTTGAAATCGAGTTCAGGCTACACAATCCGTTTTGAAACTATCCCTCCCTATTTCAATATTTTCTTATCGAATAATTCATCAATCGATCTTGTAATTATATAGGACATTATCCTGTATAACACTTATCCGTTACGCACAAGAAGGGTAAAGTGCGCTTGTTTAAACAGAATGACCGTTCAGGTATGACCCATGTCCAGATAAATAATAGTTCCATATAGATATAGTATCCATTTCGCAGAAATTGAAGCTAAAGGGATATGAAAGTCATCATTATTATACTATGCTATATCTTATTTGGGTCGATTTTTTTATAAATTACCCACATTGATGTTTACAATCTGTGTAACCTTGGATAACAATAAAAACCTATGTTAAAGAAGTTTCAAAGAACCAAAAAGCTCCATAAATTATAATATAAATGACATTAAGTAGGATATTAAATTCGAATAAATAATTTCACACAGTGTATAGTCTCGCAAACATAATTGGGTCCTGAACACAGTGAGTAGACTTTAAATTATGAGTCCAGTGCCTGATAAAGTACCTAGCCTGATTAAGTGCTTGATAATTTTGCGTGTTTTAAACTCAATATTTTCCAAACTACAAAACATATCGCCATTCTAACTCTAACTTTACAAATTTCAGATATAAAATGTATTGAGTTATTATATATTCATTTTCAGTGTGTTTCTGTCGTTCCTTATAGAAAAGTGACAGACATGGCATTCAGTATGTGCATGAAAAATATCCTACCGATTTAATACCTGCGACATTGTTGTAAACTAAAAGATCGCTGATAATAAGATTTAGTAAATAATTTAATATAAATTTATAATAAAACCAGAAACCACCAGAGTTGTACTTTACTGTCATTTGCAAGAACAATTTGATATTTTCATGACATAAAACTTTAAGGGCTATTTATAACGCTCATTGTCACGATTTATTTTTCAAGATCCTGCTTTTTATCCAAGAGAACAACATCTAGGAATCATTTTTATTGTGTTTGTTAAAATACGGTATTCAGATCAATAATTATGTAAATTTTAAGTGGTATGTCATTTATCCAATGTGTATGAAATATCAATACATTCCTGGTTATTA
>LQRL01180682.1:4886-20560 GCA_001703475.1 Hydroides elegans | reverse complement strand
GGGGGGGGGGGGGGGCGCAAATTTATTTTTGTCTTACATATAAGGGCGAACAGGGGGCGTGCGCCGGGTGATTTATATGGTAAATCCGCGCCTGACCTGCGTTTAAAGGTTTTGCCATAATGAATCTATTGTAAGGTAAGAAACAGGCGCGGATCCAGAAAATATTGAGCCCGGGGGCTCAACAGTATAAATTATCAGGCTGAACCGGGGGCGCAATTTTTTTTCTTACATATAAGAGGGAACAGGGGGCGTGCGCCCGGTGCGCCCCCTCTTAATACGCGCCTGAGGAAAGCTGCGTTTTTAAACGCAAATGAACCCTTTCATCCACACAACTCTATTTTAGATAATAACTTCAAGTTGGCATTCTATCTGCTAATGATAATATCCAATAGACTACGACATTTTCACTCTATAAAAACAATGATTTTTTGCATAGATCTAGAACATCGCTTGGCATAATTGACATTAATATTAGCAGACCAATTTTCCTTTCTGATAATCCCCACACTCACACTTCCGCAACATAAATGATAAAATAATCATTTTATGACCAAAAAAATATATTGCAAACTATGCGTCCTACATTTGAATAGACTTCTGACATTCTTTAAGAATTCTATGCAAACAAGGCCTGTTATCTTAAGGTGAATAATTAAGTGGCTTCATAATGAAAAACATTCAGCATTTGTATTTATTGTAGTGAAAGAGGGAGTGGCTATAGGTAATTATAGCTTAAACCAATGTGCCTTTTCTGTGTTATTGTGTAAACTCATTTATCATTTATAACGGAAAGGATTCACAATGATAACTTGATGTTATTTATCTTATTCTAGTTATACAATAAACTTATATTAGTTAACACTACAAAATTAACAAGAACAAAAGAAAATATATCATAGTCGATTAAGAATAAAATGAGATGTGTTTAGAAAAAAATGTTGGGATATCTAATTACAAATAAAACACTTAAACATTTATTTATTTATTCCGCATGATTCGCATAAAAAAACACATGAAAAAATACACTGCAATAAATAATCATATTTTCATTAATATGCAATGGCAAAGGTCCAAAGCAAAAGTAAAGTGTTGATATTTGTCTTCATTTGCATAACTTTTTATATTCTAATTGAGAGGAATATTTCAACTGAAAAATACCAAGATGTATCTGCAACTTTGTTTAAGAATAAAACACAACTGGATATTGCCATGACATGTACGGATAGCGCGCATATTGAAAAGACATTGATTGCTATTAAATCTATCTTAATGTTCACGACAAGACCTGTTGTTTTTCACATTTATTATACGCAAACAAACGTGCCTGGATTAATAGAAAAATATCGAAGCCCGATTTTATCATGTACTTCAAGCATTTTTAAATACAAGGCTCACCATCTTGACGAAGCCGCCGTCTATAAGTATATAGAAAATATGAATTCAATTGATTCTGTCTCTTTCCGTTTCAAAATCAATACATACTTTTTGTTTGAACATATGAGCAGCATTGACACTTTGTTATTCACAGACGCCGATATATTGTATTTAACTGATATTGAGCATTGGTACAGTCTTTACAAGACGTTTAATGATAAACAAGTGGCTGCATTAGGACATTGTGGATTTCGCTATTTCAGTCTCGTTGGCGACACCCATCCATGGCCTAAACCATTGGGCCTCAACGCAGGAATCATTCTAGCCAATTTGACTCGATGGCGTAACAGTCATATATGGGAGAATTTCGGCAATATCTTGGACACATATTCAGAAAGAGTAACAGATGATCAAGCGTTATTGAACATCTATTTCGGGACGCATACTGACCGCTTATATCAATTACCCTGCGCTTATGACTTCCATACAGGTCTGGATGCGTGCACTGTGAGGACGCATGAACTCCCAGATGATTTCAATACAATACGCGAAAATATATGTAAAGACCTTTATACTACCGGTATATATGCGTTGCATGGGACAAACCGCGCATTTAAGTCAGCTATCAGAGACATCCGGCGTTCTGAATATTACGGATCCACATTGTTGTTCAATGCGTTCAGAGATTTCGATCTTGCTGACGAAAGGCCAGATGACTATTGGTCTTTTGTTATGGACCGCTTTATTGAGGACAGGAAGGTACTTGAGATGCAGAGGCCAACGTGTGATAATCCCGGAAAGGCAGAGGATTTGCTTATGTCGTTGAGCAAAAGTATTGCTAGCAGCAAAGGGAGATGGAAGCAAATATGCAATCTATGACATCATTATAAGTTTTGTACTGTTGCTGTGATCACTAGAGAATTGTGTGTTTCTTGTTTTAATAGTTCAACCGTACGCTTTCAATTGAGGTTTTAGTTCTAGTTTTTAGATTCTTACTTCATAACCAACGTTTTTTAAATATATGGAAAAGTATGGAATATGGTTAAGAGCATAATCCCATTTCCATTTGGTTGTGGTCTCAATGATTTATTGTTTTGATATACAGTCACTTGCTTTAATTTGGAATATCAAGTTGAGGTAGAAGTCTACCCATGGATCGGACATACCTTGAATATAATTAATAATTTGATTGTGAAACATACTACAGGGTCTTAGCTTCAATTTGATATAACTTTCACTGTTATCAACTGAGTGGTTGCGACACAGTACCTGTTTCTATAGACGAGGGTGGTGGAGAAAAAATCACAAACTAGGGTATTGGTATACCGAGCCTCAATGAATACTGTTACTGTACCATGGATAATAGACTCTCAACGTCAATCCTTTCTATTGTTGTATTGATTTTATTTGTTGTATAAAATCAAACAAATGGTTATTCTAACTGATTTTTATGTAAAGTCTTTCAGTTAATTTATATCGGATATTGCAAACGAACGAATGATATGATTGGCAATAAATTTACAATGTCCATTACATTATCATTAGCATCATTTCCATTACCATTGCAATCCATTTTCTGGCAACCTGAAATTGAATGAAAAAAATACTCAATATTAAGTAAATGGACTTAAAAAAATGCTTTAGTCTGATTAAAATATAATCATGGCGATGGAATACTGGTATTCCTGATGAACACTCAGTATTTCAATGCACTAATTTGTAAATTTTCTTAAAAAACAGGCATTGTGTCGAAACCACTCAGCCAATAACAGTGAAAGTTTTATCAAAATAAAGCTAAGACCCTGTAGTATCATCTACAATCAAATTTGTTAATGGCATTCTATGTATGTAAGATCCATGGGTCCCTAAACTTGATATTCCAAATTAAAGCAAGTGACTGTATTTTGCATATACACCAATATATTTTTAACAATATAGATTGCAACCTTTCAACTTATGTTTATTCAATCTATTCATGAATATCTAGAGTCTATTTGAAAGAAGCGTCAAAATTTTAGAAAAGAAAATAATGGTTTTTAGATTTTTCAGGAGTGTAGAGAAAAAAATAGAATTTGAATGTTTACATGAAGAAGACGTCCTTATTTCTCCGGACGCACAGGTTTATTGGGACGTCCCATTATAGGGGCGGTTGTTTTAAATAATTTATTTATGGGACTTATATATTCAACAGTTGAAAAGAACAATACTCACTATATTTTTGAATTGTTCATTCATATATTTAGTACAATAATAGTTATGCGCTTATGACATGCACATTTTATACTTTAATGGATAGGTATTACGAGCCTATGATGGCATCACAGTTTTTAAAATGTTGATCAAGGGTGGATTATTTTGGATAATTTAAGTATCAAACATCGGGTGAATAAAGAACCAAGAAAGTACATTTTGGAATTCTTTTTTTTTTTTACTTACATATTATTTTCAATACAATTGTTTTCTTTTAATTTAATGCTGGGTCGTTTTTTTGTTGAACCGTCACTGTTTTTGAAGGCTCTTTGCATCTGACTCTGCGGAATTAGAATTGATATAAACTATAGTAATCCCAGCGGTATTAATTCCGCTGGGTTTTCTATGTTCTATACCAATTCTATTTCCGCAGACGCAGACGCCAGGAGCAGCTGTACAAATTTTTAATAAATTATCATAATTAACTATAATTCTACTGAGGAGATACTTAACTTCATAGGTTTTGATTCATATATTCCTACTATGGTGTGTCTATATTTAGCTACTTGTACTTTACACGAAGTGTTTATACCCACTCGGCAAAGGTTGGTCCTATTCGCGTCCGTTAGACGTCATTTACGCACGTCCTTTCTTGGTCCTACATTGAGCCCAAGTGAAAGTTTGCCGGACGTATTTTTTAGACGTAGTTTCGCCGTCAATATCTGACACCGAGAGGACGTTCAGTGAAAGACGTCCGCTAGGACCTAAAATGCGACGTCCTAAAGTGGTCCGCATTTCGTCATGTATGAATGTTGTAGGGACGTCATTTTTCTGACGTTATTAAAATTGCCCGCCCATTTTTATTTAGCAAATCTAAAATACTATTCATATAAATATCATATTTATACATTTTTGGCGAAAATGATAGATATTCAACTGAACCATACTATTCCTATTCGAAAGCGACAATTTTCAAACTAAAAATTGTCCAAAATCCAAAATTTATTTTTTTTGAGGGGTATTCGCAATGCTATTTAACAGTAAGTTTAATTCGTAAGTTGGTCTTTTAATGGGGTCCTAATTGTAACGTCGAATCACGTAACGACCAGGATATAATGTCCTTACAATGTCATATTGCGACGTGAAGGTCACGTCATATTTACAACGTCACAAGGACGACTTTAATAACACGTCGCGACAACATCTAATTGGCGACGTTATAGGGACATGTTAATTAGTCACGTCATAAAAACACGTCGTAACCCCGTCATTTAAAGGCAATGATAGGACGTTTCATATTTTACATTGTAGCGACGTCCTATTTGCGTCGCGGACGTCGGGACGTAAAACAACGTGATCAGGACGCTCTTAGGAAGTTGTTTGCCGAGTGGGTATGTACTTCAGATGGACTCACCCCTTAGCGTTTAAACGCTATCAAACTGTGATAATAAATATAATGTAAAAATATCCGTCTGACAGACGTCTATCAAGAGCACAATTAAAGTGTTAATGGAAACGCCTATCAAGAAATACTTTTTATTCACATTCATGTAGACTATAACAACAAAAATGTTAACTAGGTTAAGAAAATATTTCTCAGAAATAGAAAACCAAGCCTGGTAGCTGTGCATCATCAAGTCATGGCATTAGACCGAGACAATGTATATAGGGTCAAATATGATAGTTCTAGGCCTTGAAGGTGAGCTTTGAGTAATCAAATAACGGTTGAAGACGACCTGCTCCACAAACAAAATGTGTCCCACATTGCTCATCATATAGATAGATAAACTTTAGATATACTACAATGTAATACTAGCTTTAGATGTTTTTGTTGTAGTTTTGATTGAATTTCAAATTCATTATATGATATTTTTTACGTGCTCCTGAATTTAAATGATGCATCATGGGGTGCAATTAACCTACTGCCATTTTTAATTAAAGGAACATCCTTGAAGAAAGTTTTGAATTAAAATTTTGTAACTGACTCCCGACATCATTTTTCTAAACGCGCTTTTATTATAAAACAGACTAAAATAACTATTCTCAATCTTATTTTTTTCACGGAGCAGTGATGTTTTAGCCTTAAAACTAGGTGGTCAAAGGACATAACAAAAAATCCATATTTACAGTAAAAAAAGGTCAGTCAAAAATAACTGTTTACGAAATCTATATAAAAAATGGAATAATGAGCCATTTTTACCGAGCTGCATGCTTAATTTTATCTATTTAAGCACTGAATCTCTCTTTAGTAGCTCCCGATGGGGGCTTCCTTAACCCCTGCATTGGATCGTTTCCACGAAACCGGTCCTTTTGGGACCAAACCTTACTATTCTTATCCTCTTTTTTCTGGTATGCCTTATATAAATGGATTTTATAGCATTAAACAGGGATTACGCACACCTGCTTCCTGAACATGGAGTTTGGCGACCTTGGAACACTAAAAAGTCAGGGTTTGTTTATTGGGTTTAGTGTACAATAAAAGGGATGAGGGTTTGAGTTGTTTGGGACTGGTCCATCTAGGAGGCATAATCGAGAGTTATACACTACAAAGAGTGTTTTCCAATGAATTCCTTATGGGTAACTCAAAAAGCTTGTTGCTTTCTTGAAAGCAAGTCGCGTTAAGAGTTTTCAAAAAAGCCACGTTCATCCGAAACAGCCCAAAGCGCAAAGCGGGCTTGTAATGTATTTTATATAATTTTAATTTGAAATTTAAAGTGCATAATTCAAACATATAAGTTAGGCGCTTAAACTTCAAGTGAAATAGGTATAAACAAACAACAAACCGCATTGCGGTTTTTTTTATCGGTCTGTTTCGAGTGAACGCGGCTTCATGAATGCATCAGAACAACACTTATTTTAGAAAAAAGAAGCACGACAAACTCTTCCAATGTAACCAGGCCCTTATAATACTTGCTAATTTTAATATAGAAATTGCCACCTTGTGAGCTTATATTTGTTTTACATATATATACGCTTTTTGAGCAGTTATGGAGCCGCTCCAAAATATAAGAGTAAACAAAAATTCTTATGAATGCTTTATCCGAATATTTTTTGGAGACGGAGCTCCTAGTGCTAGCGGGTCGTCAATTGTTTTCTCCGAGACCAAAAAGATTCTGTTGCTTGGGATAGTAGTTTTTTTCGATGCATTACCGAATTCTACATGATGTATCACTATTATCACTGCGTCTTTTTGAACATCAATAACAAAACAGAGGCGAGAATTGACCGAAAACACTTGTTCAAACTGCCATTTTCATGAAGCCCATTTTTTCCAAAGTGTGCAAACAACCCCCCTTTTTAACGTTATCACATCTGCCGCGGCAAACGTTAAGTGTTTCCCAATGCATTTATCAAAGACGATCCCCTTAATCTGTGCCTGCCCTAGTGCCACTACAAGAGACGTACTTCATACTTGAGACCCCTAAGTAGCAAAGGCTTTATGACTTAACAGCCAATATTCCATGATATCCTACACGGCCGCCTCAAATGCCTATTCTCTCGGCGGCTCATTCACAAGAAACAACAAAGTCGTTTTAGTGGATCCTCGAAGAGTATGGAACTATACTTGTGGCATCGTTTACCTTTGCACATATTGGCAAACACACACCATGGGGTATAGGTAAATGAAACATTATCCTGCTCCTTAGACTCAGTGCAAGCAATTTCGTGACATAGTTTTTCTTGGAAACACAATGCAATCTCCGTGACTACCTATATTGTGTAATCTCGTGTGATGAGACATGTCTTTTTATTAAAAGTATGAATATGAGAAACAAGGCGTAGCGATATTGTTCCTTATATCCGTTAGGAAATGAAGCCAGGATTGAATATAGGACGCTCTGTCCGCGCAATGCAGTCTATATTGCTATGTTTTTGTAGTTTCTGCAATATCCTAAAGAGCCGTTCCGTGTCGTTCATGCTAAAATGTTCACATCAAGAAATATTTTTTTTAAACGTTTATTTGAAAAAGGATGCGAGTCAAAGGAAAACCTGTTCATTCTTTGCTGCATCATAATAGATTTAAAAAAAAAACATTATAAAAAGGTTGCCCTTATTTCTTGATTGATAATATTTGATAATTTTTGCCTTATATTGTTTAGTGATTGGTAATTATCAATTAATAGAATATTATCAATAAAACAAATTTTATGTTAATGTGCTATTGTTGTTGTTGTTAAACGTTTTTATAAACGTTTTTATAAAATACCACCAACCTACATGCATAAGTGACAGACTGAGCAACCGCAAATCTTGTCTTTATATATTTTCTTTGCAGGACTTTTAGGGTCCTTACATAGCTATTGAAGCTTTTAATTTCAAAATGGTCATATAGATTTAGGCTTTCTACAAATCGATATGTTCGGCAATATTTGTTTTGCGGCGATAAATTTCACGTATAAGACCTAGAATCGCTCGTTTAGCCCCCAGTGTAGCCATTAAATCACTCCATTTCTCAGCGATTCAGCTGGTCGCTCAAAGTCATGCCAGGAACTAATAATTTTAAAAAGTGATAGCATAAAAAAAAAGAAATATATCTTTTCAATATGTAAAACGAATTTAAGAGATTGTTTTCTAGAAATTGTCTGCATTTTTATCCAGCGCAAGAATTTCTCAAAGAGTACACATTTCTAAATAAGCACCTTACGAGCGCTGCCTCATGAAGTGTCTTCCGACAAATCCCATTTCAAATTCAATTCATTTTTTTTATCCAGATGACTAAAATAAATTGAATTGGTTTGTCTAAGTGGCTGTTATTTTCAAATGTTGTTATTTGAGGTTGCAATGTATAAAAAAAAAATCAATTTTTAAATTGGTTAGGGAAGGGGAAGATTTCAGCGTAAAATGTTTACGCTGAAATCATTAATGAGATTACGTTATAAAACTAGCTTCATATTTGAATATTTGACTTGGGGTAGCCTATTTCGACCAAAAACAAAATGATGCTGTTCATATAAGGCCCAGAAATATCCTGAATGAAGAAATGAGAATTTGATCCTTGACTGAAAAAATCCTTTCGAATACAGTTGGTATATCTACAACCTAAGTTCATTGTTTCATCACACTTGGGGAATTGGTGGTCATTTAATTTGCGTTTCCAATCCATACTATCTTCATCCCTGGATATACATGTATATACACATACATGTATATTTAAATATACACAACGTTATATATGGATGTCTATAAGCATTGCACTCGATTCTTGCAATGGTCAAATGCATATGCTTCCTTAATTATATCCATGGTGTCCAAATTATAAGATGGCTTCAATTACATGGAAGGCTTCGGAAACAATCAACAACTGCGGTTGAGAAATGCCCAAAATATAGTTTCAAATAGTCTCAAAAGTCTCAAAAGTCCCTGATCTATAATATGTGCCAAATCGAAATGAAACTTATTGAGTTATTGTCAACATTTACATGTTCGCAAAAGGTGCTCCTTTTCTGCTCCAAGCTGGTTTGAAAAGGAGTAACAGCTTAGATGGCTTTGAAAAACTGAACACCCTATTCCAAAAGTTTAATTTCAAAAAGGAGTTTTTTTGTTGTTATTAGCATTCATAAATATATTTTTAAGTGATATCACAACTTTATGAAAAAAATATCGTGTGGTTCACCTCTTTATCGTTTGCTTTCCTCTCATCTGTTGTCTAGCTATTTTAATAAACAAAGTGATTTCAAAACATTTAAATTTGTATTAATATTTCTTTAAATAAAATCAAAGTTATTAAAAAATATTGGTGATCACCGGACGATTTTAATTAGGATCACTCCGCTCAAATTTCAATCGGAAAGTAGGCCAAGGTGAGTGAGTTGGCTCTCAAAGTGTGACTCGTATTTCATTCTTGTTCAGCAATTCTCGTTCTGAGGAGCGAGGCAGTCACGTTTTGTGAAATGGAGAATTCTAATCATTCTGCAGTGTTTGCACCTTATTCCTGCGATTACTTATGTGACCATTGTTAACCAAATACATGGTAGATTCTATGTCCTCTACTTACTTCTGTTCGTCAGGACGATTTTTTATATTACCTACATATTGTATGACTCTATGCAGTTTTTGATATTTCGAAGTCGAAATATGAAGTGTTTCCAATTTGAAACTTATATAAATGCAGCAATAATTTTTAACAACACAATTATTCCCTATTGGTTTACCAAAAAAGCATAATGGTGCGGTCAGCGGGCCCAGGCGTCTGCGTCTGCGGAAGTTAAATTGGTATCAACCATAGTAATCCCTGCGGTATTAATACCGCTGGGTTTACTATGTTTTATACCAATTTAAATTCCGCAGACGCAGACGCCTAGGCCCGCTGACCGCACCATTATAGTGAGTAGGTCGGTGTATTTGAAATACTCCTTTGAGTAGAGTTTAGATTTCCTAAAATTCATTGCCCCCTGTAGCTTTTTTATGATTGAATAACATTCATTACTGTCAATTGCTATAAATCGTCGGGAAAATGTTACCCCCTGTCATTTTTCTTTATGGAAAGAAATAGATAAAATGCGACTTATCAAATCGCCTTCTTATTACATGAAAATGACATGCTTCCATTAGATTCTGTACTAAATGATGAAGCAAAGTAATTAATGGACATTTAATACACATCTCCAATAAGGAAGTCCTGCTCACAACATTTTAAACTGAAAATTATTTATCTCGGTCTCGATCAAAATAAGCATAAGAATTTGTATTTTAAAAATATTATACAATATGACAGTTTCTCGTTGTTGTTGTTGTTTTCTTGGTGACAAGCTGCTTCAAAGTTATTTATCGCCCCCGATGTGAGGCAATTATCACGATGATAAAATTAGTTCAACCTTTATAAGCTACCTTTATAAGCTACACATGTTTCCATGTGTCGCATTTTGATTAGAAATACTTCTGAGAGCTTTTAAAACTAAATATTAATATTCTAGTTTTCGATTTCCGCAAGAACCCTAATACCTTTGTGTTCAACATCTCAAAGAAACTAGGGAAAAATTGACAACATCCTGAAAATTAATCAAATGAGCATTATTCAGTTAAACAAATTATAAGCGCTATAACAATAAGCGCCGAATAATTAATTTTTGTATTCAAAATATTTACATAGGTTTTGTGAAATTTGAGAAAACAACCTTTGATAACTGTAACCGTTGAAAATTCATTTTTAAATCAAACGTCAGATCTACTGGTTAAGAATATCTTTGATCATTATTGCTTATAGCACATCTGAGTTTTATTTTTGCATATATAACATCATTCCTTGAGTCATGTGCTGCCAGATACAAATTGACAGAATAATACCCAATTGAATGATTGCTTTATCATCGCCCGAATAAAATGGAAAAAGGGAAACGAAACCGGCAGACCCGAGGCGTTGGAAGTTAAAGAACTCAACCTATTTTACACTTTCTAACGAGAACTAGGCACACCAAGCAAATAACAGATCAACCATATACCAATGGCGACTTTGACATTGCTGGATAATATTTAATTTGTAATCTAATAAATTTGTTTTGTGTATAATGACTAAATTGATGATAATTTATAAATAATACATGGTTAACATACTTTTCAAAAGTATTATCATAATGCACAATCGTTTTAATCTGAACCTATAGCAATAACAGATAAAAGTGGAGGAAGAGTAGAAAATAACCCTCCTGTTTTTCTTGCTTTTTATCCTAAAGCACAACTTATCATTCAGGATATGGTTTTTTTAAATCATATATTTTCATCCTAAATAAAGACTCCATAGTTGTTTCTTTTATTTAAAGAGGGGTTACTCAATCATTGGCATAAGGGCGAAGGGATCAGATATTATTACGTTCAATATGCTAGACATTTTCGTCTCAATGATTTTTGATCATATAATCAGGAATGCTGATTATAGAAAGCATACCCTTGCGATTCTCGGAAACTGGAAAAATGATACCACAATTTAGATGAAACTCATAATTGTGGTTTGATGCTTGACGCATATCATGTAGCTTAAACCTAAAATTGCCTTTGGATTCAAAAGACGCTAGCTCTAGCTGAAATAACTGTTATACTCATATTTTCGCTCATTTTTATTCTAAATTTCATACTCTGATACTTTATAGCGTCCATAACTAGGCACTGAGTTGTGCATGAAAAGCTCTTTCAAATTAATGCACCCAACGTTATCTCTTTAGGATATGACCATAAGATGATTCAGGTCAATCCAGGATATTGAATGTTTTGGATGAATTTTGAAAGCTATCCTAAATATCACTGAAAGCCGAATGTAACCTCAGCAATGCATTTAAGCATTTGAGATCGGGCGAGCTAGATAAACTAATCAGGCTTCGTCGTCATTAATGGAATGTTTTTTTTACACGAATCGCCCATGTTTTGGAAAAGCCCGAGAACGAAACGGTTCCAATTATTATAAGCTTGATCATTTACGGGTTGATATTAGAAATACATCAACCAATCATTAAGAAATAAGAAAAATATGCTCCAAAATCGATAAAGGATTCAATTTAAGACTGTTTTGTAAGAAACTCTATATCACATACATGTAGAAATGGTGACGTTTTTTGCCTCCATTGAATATCGAAAAGGACATAAATAGATAAGCATCTACCTGTGAATATTACCATGGAAACCATTATATTTACACTCGTTTGAAACCCATTGAATGATTTTGTTTAAATCAACAAAGGAGTGAAATAAAAAAAAACTATACAATAAAAACTGATCTACGGCAAATATCAGCGCAGTTTTGCATGTTTTCAAGTAGAAACTTAACGATTAACACTCCAAAGAAATTCAATCTATCATATTCCATAAGCATGAATTTCAATTTCTGTCATATCAAAGGAATAATTTTCTATTACTCTACGTTATAATATCAACTAAATGCCACTCAATTGCTATTTTAAAAAATACTTTTCTGGGTAAAGATACGCTATTTATAATATATCACATCATGAACTCACTCGATTCCTAGTGCATTCTTCCAGGGAAAAGATAATGCTCAGATTGTGATGCTTGAGAAAATCCTTTGAAAATTATTGACTATTTAGTAATATGAACCTTCACGAGATGTTTGTTAACTATCATATTTAATATGCTTTATATACATTTCATTTTTCCTGGTCAGTAGTTAAGCTCAATTTGAATTACATGAAGACAACTAAGCGGAATTATCTTAACGACGCAGGCAGTCGAAAAAAAAAACATAACAAAAGTATTCCTAATCATGGTGATACTAGTAATTTTATTATAATTGTTATGTTGTATGAAACAGATGCCAATAATATGTACACAATGAAATCATTGTTTCCCATTTCAAATAACCTTAGCACTTGATAAATTTATTAAATATTATTAAAACAAGGTAATTAGCACTTAAGCCTTTCTTGGAATTATTTTATAGACAACGACTCGATTTAATGGGACAGTAAAATAAAAATTTTGCATTCCATACTAATTTTTATAATGTTCTTTTCAAAGCAAAATTTTGAAATTTTGTCTGCTTATAGGTGCATTTAATTAGCATATAATATCTGAATGTTATGCAATTTCAATATCCAAGATATAAACTATGACAGTATCAAATTACATGGGGTAGTCAAATCAGTGACCTGGGATAATAGGACAGGACGTTTAATATGCTAAACGTATGATAGTATGATAATAACATTATGATAAGTGCATTTGAGAGAAAACAAATTATACGCTTTTTTATTTCACATATAATGAGTAAAAACCCTATTAACTTTAACATATGTTTTGACTTGATATGTATTTTTCAAAGTACAAATAGTAAACAATATGTTTTATCAACACAAGCCTTTTGATATTTGATAGTAAAGGGCTAGCATATCATTTCAGGCATATAATTCTAGGACCAGGTTTTCTTTGGTATATTCATCCAGCACCTTTCTGTTAGGTCGGGGGTACGCTAAATGCGCTCGGCTTGTCTTATTTTAGGTACGGACAGGTAGAATTTTGCGATTTCTTGGGTCGCGATTTAAAACGCGATTTAAGTGTGTTCACGCACTCGCGAAATTAGTTTTATATTCGACCACTTTGATGTTATTATAAGAGGAATCGATTCTGACAATAACACATATCATTCGTATCTATCAAAATTTCATTTGGACATTATCAAATAATATTGAATGATGGTCTTAACATAGTCTACAAAATGTATGTTAGAATTTATATAGAGTTCTACGCGGTCCTTTCCATTGGTCGTCATAGTATACTAGATCCTATGAGAGCCTAGCTCATTTTCATAGTTTCTGCTGCGTAAGAAAATTTTAGGCTCTTTCAATAGAATCAATGAATCCGTTTTCGAAAAACAAGTTCCAAACTATTTTTGTGATCGATCTAATACTATATGCAAATGAGACTAAAGCGGTTAACATAGCGCTACAAAAAAGTTAAAATTAGCAGTTAAATGTAAAATATTGGTTGAGGTGATCTTAATTATGTAAAAATCTATGTAGATTATATATGTTCCTTAGTTCAAAACAATGTTATTTCATTAAATCTTTAATAAAACCCCTGGCATTTCCCAGACAAATCAAAGGAAATCGCAGACTTCGCAATTGATTTCGCAAAATCGCAAAGACAGAAAACGCAATCACACAAACAATCCGTTTAAGCCTTTGTTTATTGCACTGTTTCTTACCTAATTATTTCTGACATAGAAATCGCAAAATGTGCGTGAACAGATTTCGCTCTATCGCTGGGGACTTAATCTAAAAACAATATCGAAGGGTTTCTATATTTTCTTTGAATTAATTTGCGATTGCGAAATATGTCGCCGCTGGCTGTCCGTACCTTAATATAAGTCCATCAAATGAAAAAAACCTGAAGTGTAGAAAGTGTGAAATCCACAAATGTTTGGGTAGAGAAGTGTACCATTAAAGTAAAATTTAAGTCTTTGTTATAGGGGTAATTTGGGAAAATAATAGGACTTAGTCTTAAACCTAGATTATCAAAACTGTCTATAAACACTCCCTCTTTGAATTAATTTGCGATTGCGAAATATGTCGCCGCTGGCTGTCCGTACCTTAATATAAGTCCATCAAATGAAAAAACCTGAAGTGTAGAAAGTGTGAAATCCACAAATGTTTGGGTAGAGAAGTGTACCATTAAAGTAAAATTTAAGTCTTTGTTATAGGGGTAATTTGGGAAAATAATAGGACTTAGTCTTAAACCTAGATTATCAAAACTGTCTATAAACACTCCCTCTTTCATTGATAGAATTTACCAATACATTTATAGCGATATTGTATGTTTATTTATGTACAATGATTGCTGTCCCATTATCCCAGGTCTGACATAATCGCTACCCCATTTCATAAATCCATCAGAATCTTATTAATTATTCATGTTATCTAAATCTTAATATTATAACCCTATTGTATACATACACACCTATAATATATGACAAAATCGTGATTTTTTGTATTTGAAACGTGTTAAAAAAGTTGACATGATTTCGGATTTTTGCATTTTCTGTCCCATTAAATCGAGTCGTTTTCTATTATTAGCATAGATCTACCATAATTTGCACGTCAACATTGTTGCTTGACGTAGGATTGAATCTTGGATCTCGAAATAGCGTTGCGGTGAAATATGAAATGACAAATGTGATGCTCTGATGTAAAATTACTATTTGCGAAGAAAATAAAGCCAAGAAATTGTTGATATGCAACCGAACACAAGTGCCATCTTAAATTTTAATTGCATAGAACTGATGCTGCATCTTCGAAATAAATGTACCGTTGAAGCCGTTTTAAAACAAATACAGATCAATTAATTGAATTAAATCTTCTAAACATAACACATGTATACAGTTAAAACCACTTCTTATTGGACTATCGTAAGCAAAATCTTTCTTATCAAATTTTGCGTTTATGCGTATCGAATTGTTCGTTTATTCATTTTTCGTTTATTCGTTTATTCGTATTAAATTCGTTTATTCGTATCAGATGCGTTTATAAGTATCAAATTTGTTTATCTGCTTATTCGTTTATTCGCTTTTATATATCTTATATATCTTTTTATATATCTTATTCTTATTCTTCGCATTATTCTTCGCATCAAATTCGTTTATTCGTACCAAATTCGTTTATTCGTATCAC
>LQRL01180676.1:3618-16024 GCA_001703475.1 Hydroides elegans | reverse complement strand
GTTTCAAAATCATGTCCGAAATCTAACTCCGTTTCATCGAGTTTCGTAACGGAATGAGTCCTGTGATTTTCATCTGGAGGCTGTACAAGAAATCGTTCGTTGTCCATTTCAAAGGTGCCGAACTAAGAACGAAAAACAAAATGGAAACGCAAAACATATCACATCACGTGTTCAAAAAGAATGGTCAATGTTATCATTTATATTTTAATAATTAATGGTATCAATCATACGTATCGAATAATCCTTCTATTAAAAATATTCGAATTGCCAGATATATTCGCAGAAGGAAATAACTTTAGACAAAAATATTAGTTTTAGTGAAAAATTAAATATGAAATGAAACAAAAATAATAAAATTCAAACTTACACATGTGACACCTTGTTCTTTGTTCATCAGCATAAAACTTGAGCCATTGCTTTTATGGTTATAATAAGTAACGTCCTGAGAAGAAAAACAAGATAGATATTTCTGATATTTTATTTAATTTCGATACATCAAATGTATACAAATATTGAGAAAATACTGTCTAGCTTGGAGAATTAAGCAGTTTGAGGGACACCTTTTTTGAAAATTTCATATTTTCATATTAAGTATTGAGAAGAATTAATTTGAAATTAATTCAACTTGCTTGCAATTGTCTAATAAACTGTTATTTGCAATATATAATTTAGTTCAACATTTCAATTTTCGTTAAAATGTGTTCCCTTTCTGTTCCAAGCAGGGTAGCAAAGGCTTTGAAAGGATGAACTCCTTTTTGTAATAATTTAATGTTCAAAACCCCTTATTTGGTTATTTTACGCAATTGGAACATTACTTTATGGTGATTTTACTTGTTAAAAAAAGATATGACGTGGGGCTGCCGTTCATAAACCCTAACGACATGACGACCACCAGAAAAAACGGCCCTACACAGATAATAGAATTTAATCAAATTATGATAAAACAAAACACATATATCAGTAAAACCAATAATAATCAAATCTGTGATGGATATGTTAAATCGGTCATCTTTTGGCGTTCTTAGGGTGCGGTCATCGGGCAGCGACAACATTGCCGCAGCCCGATGACTGCACACTTATACAAATTGTATCTTATTTGACGACACTGATGTGAAAAATATATAAAACTCATAAATATGTTACCTACGCATGCTCAAGTCGATATCTGGACACCCTCGACCCTCATGCTCCACCACACATTAGCCATATAGACTCCGATAGTGCCGATTTACATATTATGATAATTCTATTTAATTATAATTGTTTATTATCAAAACGTAGTTACCTCGGTGTGATTTAACTTGTGTTTGACCACCCTCGAACCACGTATAAGTAGAACCGGAACATGGTCATGAATCTCACTTTTACTCAATGGCAAGGTCACGGTCGTTTGATTGAAGGTGAAGGTCAATTCCAAGGTCGCCGCTGGATCCACGGAAGGGTCAGTGTCCGATCGAAAATGATCTCCAACAGGTGTTATAGTTATGTCCACTGAAACAGAGAGATGGTACATTTAGGTGTTAATGAGATATAACATTGACCTAAATACCCTTATTTCAAAGCTGCCTTAACCCTTGGGTTGAACGGATTAAAGTTTTTTCGCCTCCAGAAATAAGATACTTTAAGATGGATTTAGTAGGTATTAAACATCATATTATATATATTTCGTTTGATTAAAGGTCATGCCCGGATGCAAGGTCGTTGAGGGTTCGGCGGAGGGGCCAATGTCCATTCGAAGGTGGTGGTAGTCGAGGAACGTGACGGTTATATTGACTGTAAAGGAAAGGAGAAATGTTCTTGACAAACCAGACAACTATGTATGAAGAGCACCCAAAAGAAATGTTACTAAAAAAGGATTTGCTTTTCGAAATTGATTACCTATCTATGTGGAGTGCCTATTTTTTACAATTTGTTGCGACTTTCATATATCAAATATGCATTCCATCATAAAAACACTAAACGGTATTTTTGATGAACATTTGATTTTTTTCAATCTATTTCTTGTACTCTGTTTGAATTTTACAATTATATGCAAAGTGTAGACCTTGGCGTCTAAAGGACAAAACTATAATAGAAAAAAAAAACTTATTAGCGGAACAGTTATTTATTTTTTTGTTAATCATAAAAGACATACCTTCTGTTCCTTCTCCATCACCAAGCATCCTCGGAAAACAGTGACATTTACAAACAAAACAAAAAGCAAGCAATACTTTATAAAAAGTGTTCGACATTTTGGTAAAAGTTTCAGCACAAAAGAGACAAAACGATTTTATTCAATATATTTGAAATTTAACTTAAACTGTTTTTGCAGCAATTGAATATAAACTTTCAAATATGTTATGTTGTATTTACTTTATATCATCTGGAAACTGATGATTTGCATAAAATTCGCATATAAAGATGATGAATTTTAAGGGGAAACCATATAGTGCTTCCCATAAATTTAAGACATTTCATATTGCATCCGGGGTAATTAAGATTGTAAACTTACGTAAACCAAGGTGTGGCCTTCGAAAATAGTATGAACTAATAGTATTTTTAAATCGCCCTTCCTCTTCCTTCCTCATATGATGTTGCAATATAGGGAATATATGCATCAAGTTAACCAGCTATGTTAAGGACATTGTGCGATTTTACCGATATTTGGACCAACATATGATACCATAAATTGTATCAATTCCTAAATTGTATCAATACTTATATTCTTATATATTTTGAAGCCTTATTTTATTTGGGTGAAATGAGTGAATTATCTAGCGAGTTTATCATTTGTTTCATAGAAAAAAAACTTCACTTACAGACTAACTCAAGGGTATTTGATTTTATAAGTGCTTCATGAGCTTGTTGGGCGGTTTCTTATGATAGTTGCACATGGTCCTTTTCAAGTCGGGTGATGATGTCATTAATGGGACCGAACGAGAAAAAAACATACACTGAGCTCGATCAGATTCAGAGCAAGGAAGTACTGGTTGTGATGTCTAGCCAAAAATATATATTTTTTCGCTAAATATATCTATAAGTCATAATATATACAATAAGTGATGTCAACGTATTCTTGTCAATAGTATCTTGTGTGTTGCGCAACCCAGTAATTACTTCCTCATTCCAAGTTCGTACTGTGCTGCTTTAAAAAGATGATCAGTTTTTTTTAGTATTCTTTGACGAAAAAACATTTCCCATATATGAATATCTTCGCTCATATTACAATTTTGATTTGATTTAAATTAATGTGAAAGGCCTGGTAAAGTCTAAGGTTTATTTTTGCATTTGGTTAACTATGTCCAAAAAATTGTGATATACCGCTGCTTATTCTTTAAGGCCAGTGTCTTATTTTTCGATATTGCGACCAAAGAATTCACCAAAGGGTTTCGTAATCGGAATGTTTTGCACGAATACGTCAACTAAAAAAGATAATACATTCACATTCTTCAATAATTATGATTGTTTCGTGATTAAGATCGATAGTAAACAAGGTAATAAATTGGTTAAAAACATGCATTTTTTTCCTGAAACTATTCGTTTTCTTTGCAAATATGCGAAAGAGCCAAAGGCAACGAATATCGGTAAAAGCTACGTAACTGTGAGATAGTTAAATATTATTTATGTTAATGCAGTTGTTTTTGACAATTAACAAATGATCGTGCAAAACATGTGATGCAACTTAAAAGATGATTCACATACGCGTAAGTCGCACGTAGGGATTATAATCTATGTAACAGGAAAACGTCGTCTTATAATGACGGAAATGATGTATAAAGAAGCAAAATATGTTGTAAGACGAAAGTTTCAGTGGTTGGCTATTTCAGTGTAGCAATGAAATATGAATCGAAAGAAAAATCAAATGACTCAAAACAATCGTTTCATGCCAAATGGGATATAGGATGAGCCTCGAAATCATACGAGAAATAGGTCTGTAGCCACAGCTCTATTTCGTACCTGGCTTTTGCATGTTCACCGTTTGCGATCACACGATTTGTTAATTTATGAAATATCAATATTTCATATCCGCATCTCAAAAAGGAGTGTTAATTATGCTAATTTGAACGTTTTTGCTTACAAAAGAAAATTTAAATTTTACGATGTTTCTGTTTACAAACTTATTAAAATAAAATAAAAACTTAAGAATTCGGTTTAGTCATACATTGATTAATATGCTTTTTCTAAAATTTAGGCTTATATGCAAAATTATGCTTATTCAATTCTAATCTCTTTAATATGGAAGGCTCTTAGGCATTACATTACCGCGGAACAATTTTGATATCCTTAACTCATACCCTAAAATCTACAACTATTTTAAGAATTCGATAAAAGATAAATACTAACTCTTGATAAACCACACTTACGGATAAAAAAAGAAAAATTAACCAATCATTCTTGTATGTAACCCTTTAATTATAGGTTATCCATGTAAAAACTCATGCAAAACCCTACAATATAAGGCTACACAGCAAATCATTTAAGAAAATAAGTTGATCCAAACAAAGTTGGCGACGCCTTTAAGTTACTAAGCATTCGTAGTTATTACTGAATAATATTTCAAAATGAAGGTTGAGTTTATATCATGGTTGCTATTGGTTAGCGTCTTAGCTTATTTCATTGGTTGTGATGCGATGTCCACAACGGAAGAACCAACAGGTATTTTTGTACAAAATGTGTTTTTTTTTCTTCAAAAACATATTGAATCCGCCTATGAGATTTAATACATAGATTGTTAGCCCTAAAGAATTGTGGAAAGTGCCATTACCAACAAAAATTTACATATAAATGTTTCCAACCCGCTTTTTTTCGGAAAGTTTTCGATCCATGATTTATTTTGGACATTTTATGGATGGAAACATTTTTTTGGCGGATCAAAATGTTGTATCCCCTAAAATAAAGTTCATTTTATGTTTCGTGTTTTCTTGTTGCTAGAAAGTAATTCATGTACAAATATGTTTAGTGTAAATAATTATTATTTGCATATTGTAATAATATAAATCCAAGATGTATAATATGATTGTAAATAGCATACCATAGTTTTATACTAACTATAAATAAAATGTAAATTTTTATATTCATGCAAATATGTATAATACATTCATTTACTTGTTATTCATAAGTCAGATACTTTTCAGATATTTTTTCGCTAGAAGTCTAAGATTTACATTGCTAATCTCACATATTTATCAGCTATTCAAATGCATAATAATAATTGAAGGGCTCCGTGCAACATTGTGTTAAGTCTAAAATTGACGTTTTGAGATAAGAGGCATTGAACGTTTTAAATTGGTCATTTACATCACGAGTCGAAAGAAGCCAACAGATAGAATAATTATGATTGCAATGGTTTCGTAGCACTATTTAAGAATATTACATGGATCTATAATCACTTGCTACTTTGCAATACAATTTAGCGAAACATGTTAGATCTACTTAACACATTGTTGCACGGAGCCCTTCGACTGTGAAATGTTTTCAGCCAAATAAGGCATAAAAATGGGTAAAAATATACATAAAACACAATTTGCACATATATGCAGATCATTGTGACATTGAACACAAAATACGACAATAATTAAATCCTGCATATTTTTTAATAAACATTTATCTGTGGTTTCAACATTTAATATGAACAAAACACGAAAATATTTAAATCCTGCATATTTTTAATAAACATTTATTTGTTGGTTTCAACATTTAATATGAACAAAACTATTTTATATTGTTTCGTAAAATCACGTTTTAATTTATCATCTATTCTATAAGTATTAATAAGAACCTTTAAAAACGCTCATAATAAGGGTAAATTAAAATAAACGAATTTAAGGGTAAACATTCCACTGCTCTTACTTCGTGAGAAGACACAACTGCAATAGAGACAACTGTGGTTCCTACAACTGAGGCAGAGACAACTTTGGTTCCTACAACTGCGGCAGAGACAACTTTGGTTCCTACGACGGAATCTGAGACAACTGTGGTTCCCACAATGGAATCTGAGACAACTGTTGTTTCTACAACGGAATCTGAGACAACTTTGGTTCCTACAACTGAGGCAGAGACAACTTTGGTTCCTACATCGGAATCTGAGACAACTCAGGTTCCTACAACTGCGGTAGAGACAACTGTGGTTCCTACAACTGAGACAACTGTGGTTTCTACAACGGAATCTGAGACAACTGTGGTTCCTTCTACAGAGGCTGAAACAACCCTTGCTGAAGAAGTGATTACGACGCCTTCACCAGCAGGTTACTTACGAATTGTATATATGTATATGTTATATATATTGTATATATTTTTGGTGCCTGAGTGAAAATTGTATATAAGATCCGATTTAAGATGAAAATGTATATACAGTAGAA
This sequence comes from Hydroides elegans, assembly GCA_001703475.1. Taxonomy (NCBI): domain Eukaryota; kingdom Metazoa; phylum Annelida; class Polychaeta; order Sabellida; family Serpulidae; genus Hydroides; species Hydroides elegans. The sequence continues at coordinate 9,686 of LQRL01180676.1, read as the reverse complement.
CCTCGTTAACTCGAAGTGCTCGGGACTTGAGGTTTTGTTCGAGTTTACCGTGAATTCGAGTTAACCGTGAATTCGAGTTAACCGTGAATTCGAGTTAACCGTGAATTCGAGTTTTCTATGTTTTTATTATGAAAGACAATATGCAACGTGATATATGTATATGCCCATTTATTGACAAATGCATATATTGATTATTAATTTATTCTATATTTATATTCTTGCTAATAAGATTTGTGGGTTTTAAAATTATTTTACGCAATAATTTTAATTTGAATGAATTTAATTCGTATAATTGATTTGCTCAAACAAGAAATAAAAGGCAAGTGAAATCGCCCCGGAGTCGCCCTAAGTCTTCCCGGAGGCGACACGGTGGGAGTTGGGTCGAGAGTTTACGACGCAAACCATCTATTGTTACACTAATCCCTTGTTTGAGAACATGCTTAGCGATGTGTCAATGCTTAAGCACTTTTGTGAAACCATTACTTGTCATGTTATTTGTGATCAATGAATAGTTTATTGTTCTATGGTGTCGATTTTGTGTTGTTTGTTAACCCTTTGTGTGTCTAAAAAAAGTGGAAACGGGAAAATATAAGGTTTTTTTCCAATTTACAAAACATTGGGACACGAAAATTACTTCGAGTTAATAAACTTTGAGTTAACCGTGGTTTTATAAAACTTATAAGAAAAAAATAACGGGACTCGAGAATCTCTTCGAGTTATCCGGGGGGAATTCGAGTTAACCGTGTTTGAGTTAACGAGGTTCTACTGTATACTTTTTCTTACAATTGTATCCTTGCACAAACATACTTCCTCAGAAAATACTACATATCGCTGTTTTATTCAAGCTCCTCTATACTTGTTTATTGTGTTTTATACAAGTTAATGTTTAATCTTTTTTACACATTATTTTATGACGTCTTTAATGAATATATTGGTTGCGTTATATGATAGGGCTGCTGTGTTACCAATGCCAGAATTGCAGAAATACAAGGGAAGCCAAGAGTTTCTCTGACTACTGTGCTGAGGGAGATGTAAGCATATCAATTCAATAGAAAGCTATGAAAATGAATACTTTAATGCAAAGATATACTTTGACAAATATCGATGTTCTATACAAGGGTTTTAACTAATAATCAAATGATATTTACGGAGAGACAGAAACCATTTCTCGCGTCTTCAGTTGGAAAACATTCTATTGTTAAGACGTTATAAAAGTCTACGAGCTTCATATGGCTTTTCATGGCGGCACCAGCAATATACAATACATTAGGGTGTCGATGCAACGCCCTGTCTTCATACAAAGCTCTTAAAGTAATGTAGCTAAAGCTTTGTGGTTCTACCATATAAAAGGCATCAGTGTCAACAATTTTCTGATTCAACAAGATGCCACAAAGCTTGCAAAGCGCAATCTACTAATCCTAGGTTTTGCTTAGAGTGCCAACCTGAAATCGATTTTCCTAAAATATGTTAAGTATCGCTTTATACATTGAGTGGAGTCTATGGGCCACACATAGCCAGTTAAATTGTCTTAGTACCTGTTATACAGTCATAATGTGATTGGTAATATCGGCATTACTTTTAGATATCATTTAAGACCATAATTAGATATAATTTAAGACCGTTATTGCTCTTCCTACATCTTATATGCTCTACGGTGTCAATGTAAGCTCATGCCAGATTCAGTATGTAATATTTTTAGTATATATGTTTTAAAATAATGCAAATCATGCAACATTTTGATTTATGATTTATTGGAAATATACCTAAGAACATTCGATTAGACTCTTGGACGGATGAAACCAAAAACCCATTATGCACAGACCCCTTCACATTTCATGACTTCTTAACTTCGTCATTGAATCAGTACCCTCCAAGGGGTCATGGCTGTCTTCGAGTAGTGGTGAAACGATGTACGACACGATGTCTGGTTCAAAAATACAATTCCCTATAAAGCCGATACAGCATGAATTATATCTGGGTCACTTGCTGAATCGGGTGTCTTTCGCGCAGTTTGCTCCACATAGGACCAAGGCTACTAACTTTTCACAAAACGATTGCGATTCTGAGATGCCGTTCATTTATCAGAAAAACACTCACTTGATCTCCGTTCATATACAAAACATTGAATCAATGCAAAAACCAAACAATTAAGCACACACCCCTTCACAATTCGTTTCTTGTTTGCAGTTTTGTCTTAGTCAGTATTCTACGTGGGGCCAGGGTGGTTTGCGAGCTGTTGTAAAGCGTTGCACAACCAGGTGTCTGGTTCCAAGACACAATTTCCGAGCTGGTCATGTTTACAAATTTATATTCAATATATATATACTTTTTCATTTTATAGTTTTGTCTGAGTCAGTACTCCACAAGGGGCCAGGGTGGTCTGCGAGCCGTAGTGAAGCGATGTACAACACGATGTTTGATTCCAAGGCAAAATTTCCGAGCAGGTCGACAGGATATCAATAATGACTGCGACACATATGAATATTCATGTTAATCTGTTAAACACTGCTTTTTCATAACAAGGCGTACATCAACTAATGCCCAAATGATCAATTCAAATTTTGTCTCTTCTGTCGCAGTTTTGCCTGAGTCAGTACTCCACAAGGGGCCAGGGCGGTCTTCGAGCAGTGGTTAAGCGCTGTACGACAAGATGTCTAGTTCCAGGGCACAATTTTCGAGCAGGGCGGCGGGGCAGGAAGTATTGCTGCGACAACGAATAATTTTCTTGTTTAACCGTTATGTTTGATGTCTTAACCCCTATACAAAGATGTACCAACGCCCTTATTTGCACAATCAGATTCAATATGGTGTCTTTTTGGATGTTTTGTCTGAATCAGTACTCCGCATGGACCGATCGATCTGCTATCGCGTGGTTTATGTACACGAATAAACGAACGCCCTCACATTATTTGCTGTGCTGATTCGATCATCTTGATATTTTGTCTTTTTCTATTGTTGATATCAGTGATGTCTATTTACATGTAGTTTTATTTTGCAGTTTTGTCTAAGTCTGTACTCCACAAGGGGCCAGGATGCTTTGCGAGCCGTGGTAAAACAATATACGACACGATGTCTAGTTCCAAGGCACAATTTTCGAGCACCATTTTCAAAATCATATTTAATAAGTTTTTTTCCCATTTTATAGTTTTGTCTGAGCCAATAATCTCCAAGGGGCCAGGGTGGTCTTCGTGCCGTGGTAAAGCGCTGTAACACACGATGTCTAGTTCCAAGACACAATTTTCGAGCTGGTCATGTTTACAAAATTATATTCAATATATATATACTTTTTTATCTTATAGTTTTGTCTGAGCCAATATTCTACAAGGGGCCAGGGCGGTCTCCGAGCCGTAGTAAAACGATGTACGACACGTTGCCTAGTTCCAGGGCACAATTTTCGAGCTGGTCTTGTTTCGAAAATTAAATTCAATGTATATACTTTTTCATTTTATAGTTTTGTCTGAGTCAGTACTCCACAAGGGGCCAGGGTGGTTTGCGAGCCGTGGTTAAGCGCTGTACAACACGATGTCTAGTTCCAGGGCACAATTTCCGAGCAGGGCGGCGGGGCAGAAAGTATTGCTGCGATACGGATTTGTGTAATGGAGAACTTCGTAAGTTTCTACTGATTTATAGCAAATTATGTTTTTGTATAAGAAAACATAGCACTTAGAATCATTATTGACATTTAAATAAAGGCTATAAATGAGTGTATACAGTGGTGATCATTTATTTTCGGACTAATAAGTGCAAATACACTTTTTTGCAAATATTTCTTTCCAAAAAAGTGCAACAATGCAATTTTGTAGACATTGTCAGGAATTAGTATCGAACAATAAAACACCGTCATTGTTTGCAGTATGTCCTCGCCTCACAAATAGATGGAGATTAGTGTCAGTGATAAGTATGCTCATATATCACTGGATGTCTGTTGAAAAATATTGGAGTTTGGTTACGTGGTGGCAATGCAAAAATAAAAATATATATCTCCGACTTCGAAACAAATTTTACTAAAAAAACTAATCCTTTTCACAGTCAAATAACCCCGCATTTTCGGCTGTAATCACCCACTTCACTCAATGCCCAAGTAAAGGTTTTCAAAAGCAAGTGTACATATGCGTTTGGTCTAAACAATGGAGGTTCAGTTCAGTTTAATACTAGGTGTTGCGGAACAGTATTTGCATTCAACTACCTTAAAGGTTGCCAGAGAATAGAGGTTCGAGTTCGAAAACACTTTTATATAGCCTGAGCACAGGTTTTGACCGTTGACCCGTCATAGCACAGGATTAAAATTGATACAGTCGTTGATTGGTTAATACTTCACCCCTCATGGACAATCTTTATAATTTACGGAGCAAAGGTTATAACAAGCCTAATAACTTAAGCTGGCTTATCCACCTCTTTGCCACCTCGTAGGGTCTGATCCATTGATTCAGTGGTAGCACACACACGAAAGGACCCGGTCATATATAGACAAAAGAACAATAGGGACCAGACCTGTGTGGACATAAGTGACACGATATAAATAATCTCTCGGCACTTTTTGCAAATTTATAGAAAGTGTTGGAAATTTATTTTGCTATAAAATTGCATTTTTTTTTTGAAAATAAGTGTAAAATTATTTACACTTTTTCAGAAAGAATAGTCCTATAATAAATGATCACCACTGTATATATATACAAAAGTAGGATCACCTTTTGTATTTTTTTAAATGGGATTATTACTTGTATATTTCAATTTTCAAGTGATGTCATGCCCAAATTAACACCTTTTAAAGGTTAGGTTTTGGGGAGCCTCTCTTTCTTTAATTATTTATTTTCTTTCCTGTTTTCCTAATTGCAGGTTACAGAGCTTAAGATCAACAATGAACATCAGGAATATCAGCTATAACCTTTTTCATGAACAGATGTTACTCTTTTATCTTTTAAAATTTGTGGACATAAAATTTAAGCTGGTGGTTAATCATGAACTATAAGTAATCTAACTGTTCAAAGGTACGATTAGGTTATTATTAAGATCGCATATAAATGCATGATATATCATGACAGAGTTTAGATAATCATTTAGATAATCATTTGTCTCTTTTCTTTTTACAAACCGAGTTTAGATAATCATTTAGATAATCATTTGTCTCTTTTCTTTTTACAAACCGGTTCACAAATCATTTATGAAAATGTAATAATATGCATGTACTTATTTAACAAATTTACTCATTACTCTTGGATGATTTACCTCATTGTGTGAGCACGGATCAAACTTATGATTAACTTGCAATGTCAACTCACTCCACATTAAGATATTTGTTCAAAATATCAATACGTTAAAAATAAAATTTTGCTTACTTTTTTAATGTACATGTTCATGTTTTTATTAAATGTTAACAGTGATTCATAATTTTTGGACATAATATAAATTGTAATCAAGGTACCTCTGGCTCAAAGTAGACAAGTTTGTGAGGTTTTTGCGCATATGCGTATGATTATTCTAGATTGATTACTTTTTTTATCGAATCCTTATTTATTCAAGGCTTATAATGAACAATTTTGAAAATGTATTTAACTTCATATACATGTTTTCTATCGGTTTGGATTAATTTGTTTCAATTATATTTATTCGAAGTTTGATGTTAAATAATCATTGTATCATATTAATTTATAGGCTATAAATAATTCCCAAATTATACTTTCTTAAATGATATTGATTACGATATTTACTTGGAACAGTCAACTTTATGTACCAAAATGTAAGTCTTGATATGAGTATTAAAGTATGGTATATAAATAAATGTTTTTATTGAATTGCATATTTGCAACAACAACAAAAACTCGTGCTTAAAGATATAAACATAGGGTTTGTTAGCACTGTATGAGCTACACATCTATTTGATCATTTTATCACAAATAACCAGTTTAAAAAAACTACTAAATAAAGTTTTTTTTTAAATTTTTCGAATTCGTTTTATTTGTCGACTCAATGATATATTTTACATTTTCACATAATAAACTAGAAGGTCAGTGACCTTGGATCCCCCGTGAACTTTAACAATGCGTATATGCAGGATGGTCAGTTTTTAA
>LQRL01180657.1:2634-13177 GCA_001703475.1 Hydroides elegans | reverse complement strand
CTAAAGGAAATATATCAATAGTAATTTTTATGTTTATAATTCGCCAAAGGATTCTTGCTGTGGTAACGGTTATGATGTTTATTGTCAATGGCAATTAAACTTATACAAAGTTAATTTACTGGTGGCCTTTTAGAAACGTGAATGAAAATATGGTGGATTTAAAATATGTGAAGCTTTTGCAAGTTGTGGCACACTGTCCTTGGACAGTCTTGTTTAGGTTTTGACATGAATAAGTCTCACATAATGGTTTGATTAATCAAAAGGTTAGAAACTAGTTTTCTTTGAACATTCCTCAAAAACGATGTAGCTTTACTATATAGCATATATATATAGATATATTCGATATACAGGGTGTAGCATAAGCCAGAATTCTGCCTCGGTAATTTTTCGAGGGTACCTGAAATTTGCCTCGGAAATTTTTCGAGGGTACCTAAATTATACCTTGAAAAACCCAATTTCTACCTCGGTAATATTTCGAGGGTACCTCAATTCTGCCTCGGTAATCTTGATTTACCCTCGAAATTACCGAGGGTTTCGACCCTTATGCTACACCCTGGATATATATAGATATATTCGAACTTACCAATATACATTCAATGCTATCCAGCTTCTATCCTTCATTAACCAATCGATTCCATTTTTCCACCACACAGCCAATGCTTTCTAAGCCAATCATCAAAGAGCTTACAGTAGATCACGTGATGCAACGCATGCCCGCCATGACCAAAACAAAAACACAGGAAGTGACCGAGACCATAAGTTGTTTGTTGAAGGTGCTCAGTTTGGTGCAGCTCAAGGCAAATATGCAGGTGTGAGAAAAAAGTTATTTTCCCAAATATGAGAAGATACATGTAATTATTTTCCCATATATGAGAAGATACATGTAATTATTTTCCCAAATATGAGAAGAAACATGTAATTATTTTCCCAAATATTATAGTAAATTACAGGGTGTAGCGAGGGTGTACCGAGGGACACATAGATTTTTCGAGGCATTATTTTGGTACCTTGGACCCATTTTCGAGGCAAATTTCTGGAACCCTCGAAAAATTACCGAGGCAGAATTATGGCTTATGCTACACCCTGAAATTATAGATGAGTGCGACTTATGCAGTGGCCAACGGCTCCCTTAAACTCACATATGCCAGCGCGTTTCGAAATTCTGAAGTTATAGGTTAATACTAATACATATGCTATATATGTATATTGCCTAGATGCATATTTAATAATTGTAGGATATTTAATGTATGCACCTGTCGCTCAAATACATGCCTTCTGTGTGCCATAATTAATGTGTGGCACCAACAATATATAAATTTTGTTAAACTTGATGTTTTAACGATAGTTAATTTCTTTACCCAAAAGCACGGTATGTATTAAAATGATAGGTTTTTGGTGATATTACTTAATGCAAGTTATTTTTGTTTTTAATAGGAAAAGGCGTATCGCGACGAACTGAAGTTCCATAAGAATGTGTATGATCTGCAGCTGCGATATATCGACGACCTCTTCAAAGCACTTCGGTAAGTCTGCTATGCTTTCTAGAATACTAACTCGTTCATTTGGGAAAACAAATCATATTTATTTGTTTCAAATAATTATAGATAATTATTTGCCAAAGTTCGACAGAGTTATCAAATCAAGCGTCTCATGTGAATAATACCTTATATAGAAAATGCAACCTCTCCGTTTATAACATTACTTTGTTTATATGATATATTTTATAATTATAACAATATCAAGGCATAGATCTTATCCGATTTCCATGCTTGTCGCTCTATTTTGTAGAGTTGCTTATGAACAGTTTGAGACGGAAACGAATGAGCTTATCTGTGAACCTTTGCAAAGTAAGTTTCATTGCAATTCAACAATACTTTGAAATTATATTGAGGTCACAAATATTGTTTGTCATCGTTCCTCAAATTGAAATTGTCTACCCCCATTTTGTAACGTTTCATAAAGAAGTGGTATAATTAAATTAAAAAAAAAATAAATATGTTTTTGTGCATATCAATAAGAACGTACCCTCGAAATGTATGCTCGATGGGATAAAATTGATATTGCATATGATGTGATAGAAAACATTATCTGTTAATAAACTGCTTATGATTTGGTGAATTGTTTTTCCTAGGAGTTCTCGGTATTTATCAGAGCTTAAAGAAAACTGCAGCTGAGGAAGCGCTTCGCAAATTCCTCGCCACGTTCAAAGAATACGAGCCCCAGGTAAAAGAATACGAGCCCCTGGTAAAAGAATACGAGCCCCAGGTATAAGAATACGAGCCCCAGGTATAAGAATACGAGCCCCAGGTATTTACTATGAACCACAATCCGTATTTGATGCATTTTCCCCCCTGCGATACAAAGTAAAAGTCAAAAGCTTTGGTTTCGATATCTAGAACTTTCAAATGCATTAGGTGAGTTTAATTATAATATTTATAATAAAAAAAAAGGCTATTTAGAATTCTATGTTTTTTTTTTCTCTCACAGATGTCGGATGCCGTAGAAAAATTGAAGAAAGACGAGTCATTTAAAGGACAAGGTAAAACTTGAAAAACATAAACTATAAAAAATGACAACTTTTCGTATTCAGTAAAATGTAATGAGTGATTAATAAATCATTATGGAAATAATATTTCAATATAATGCCATGTTTCCGAAATGGGAACTTTTTCAAGTAATATTTTAAAAGATAATGAATGGTTTATGAGTTTATTTATGAATATGAAAATAATAGTTAAATTTTTGCCAAGCTTCATAAAATTAGTACTTTTCCAAGTTATATATTATGAAAAGTAATTGTCATGTTTCCTTCACACTATCATTATAATTTATACCCATATTTATACCAATTTTTAGATGAAGCGCTATCGGGCTATGCAAAAGAGTTCTTCACAAAGTTGGATGACTTGCAACGAAAGTGTGATGAGACAAGAGATGAAAATATCGACCAATTACAGGTATTTCTATTGTCTAATAAAATACATATTTAAGAAAAAATAATGTATGATTTACAAATTTATTTATGAATATGAAAATGATATTTCAAAGAATACGAGCCTCGGGAGACACGGGATGAAAATATCGACCAATTACAGGTATTTCTATTGTGTAATAAAACTCCAGTTGATCTATGTTTTTTCTTCATTTGATGAAGTACAAGCTCCAACAAAATACAACAGTGATTTTAAGTTCAGATATTTGTATTTGTTTGAGGTTCAGGACTTCACCTCGTTTGACTCTGTTTTTGAAAAAAAAACGTGACGAACTAGTAAACAAAAATATTTAAATGCTGCTCCATACAGATAACATGCTTAATGTCAAATAAGACTTATTACGAATGTTAACTGACATGTATATTTAATATAATTTTAAATATATATTTTTTAAACAGGAAATAAAAGAGCAACAAAAAGAGTACTGGGCCGAGATTCGCAAGCTGATGCAAGACAGCTACATTGAGGAACCAGAAAGGGATACAAACAGTTCATTTACAAACAGGAAGAAGCAGAAAGAAAAATTGGTGAATATAGAATGGAATAGCAGCGTAGATGTGTCAAGAGACGACGATGTTTGTGTTGAGGATTCGCCTCATTCACAAAGGTATTTGGTAACAATTAAATACACATTAACCAGCATTGACTTGTTTTAAAAACGTTATTTAACTAATGCATCTAAATTTATGGTATAAAATCAAACTAAATGTACCAACAAAAGCTGCTCTGTCCCTCTTTTCAGGCAAAACATGACGCAAGTGGCCCATGACTTTCGTTGAGTACCTTAGTTAACGAAACTACTAGGCAAAACTATATTTTGAACTTAAGAACATTGTGAATGGCAAATTGTATGTACTGCCCTCCATTTTGATTGAGACACTTGGTAGTACACGTATACGGATTTATTGATATTTTGATTTTCTTTCGAAATATGAATTACAAATAAAGACAAAATATCGCGCCTTCAAATCAAGTTAACTAAACTTATTACATGCTTGACGTTGTTGTTATAAAGAAAACATAAGACGAGCCACTGGTCTTTCCAAAAGCCGTATTTTACCGGTGACGCAATGATTACGTCACAATGCAAATTTTCATATGTTGTCGCATTAATTGCGTCATTTTTGTTCTCAACGTTACCCTAAAATAAATATTTTATGGTTTTACAAATTACGTTTGGCCGTATTTATATGCCTCTGCTAACAAAACAAACACATAAAGCATTTTATAAAAATAATACTTCATGCTTTCAGGAAAATACGGGAAAATCATTGCCCCTCGGCTCGGGGCAATAATTCCCCGTATTTTCCTGAAAGCATGAAGTATTATTATATTATTCATTCTTTGTAGGGATACCCGTCGTGGCAGTTTAACCACACCCGACCCACGCCCATCCCCTCAACAACCTCGCAAACCACCAAAGAACAACGCATCAAAACAAAAGAAAAAGAACCACGGTATACCAACACCAAAACCAACAACCGAAATCCCAAACGCTCAGCAAGAATCCGAGGCCTTATTCAAATCCATGTTACGGGGTGGCTTAGACGATGGGCCCGGATTCGTATTCAATAGTATAGACACTACTGTGGATCCAGACATAGAACCAGATGATAGTGCCAATATGTATCAGGATACTGCTGACCAAAGATCGCACCGCAAACCACAAGGCGCGAACATGTACGAAAATACTGTGGAACACGGATTTAACCGGAAACCACCAGGTGCTATGAGTCATCGACATTCGGGGGCGGGCGTATCCCCCTCGGAAATGGCAACAAACTTTCCTTCATCTCGAAGGTCAAAGCCCCCTATTAGTGGGGGTAAAAGTTCGGCTGGAAAGTTGATGCCCGGTGTGGCACATTCCAGGTTGGTTTTGAAACCGATTCCGATCGATAGAGGAGTGAGGTCGCGATCGGCCACGCCTGAGAATCCTAGGACTACTGATTGGAAAACGTGATATTGTTAAGAGAACTACAGTCCTCAACAAAAGTTATGCAACACTTACATTGTGTTGTGGCTGAAAAGTGTTGCCAAACTTTTGTTGAGGACCTTATTTTATTCACAAGTGCAGTTATGGAGTTATGTTATTCCGTCCATTATCGGTCATACCTATCAATAGACCATACTTATTGATGGCGTTATTTATTGTATTCTTTCAATGGAATCACTCTATCAGTAACTAATATTTAATTTTTAAAGGGGTTCTTTTTGAATTCTTACACTTTGTGTAAACTTGCAGCAAACTAATCATAAATGACGGGACATTTTTTTTACTGATGATTCTTTTGGCTATGACTTGGTGCTGTCAATATTTCGTTCATTTACAAACATGTATATTGAATAGAATTGATTTAAGATATACTTATTCTCATTATAAGAATATTTGACAAATGAAGTTCTTCTATTGTGTGATTTAGACATGTTGCTCAGTTTGTTCATTGATGTTATTGATTTGTTAGCCCTCAGCTAACACTTTTGCTGAAGGCTATTGCTATTGTCGTGTCCGTCCGTCCGTCTGTCCGTAAACAATTTCCTTGTGAGCACACTCAAGGCTACAATTCTGCACTAATCGCAATTATAATTGACATACAGTTCGCATGGGTGCTAATAAAGGTAAGGATTGTAAATGAGCCATATCCGGCCAGGGAAAAGGCCAAACTGGTCTTAGACATATCCCCCTAAAACCCCTTTCATAAGTGTATTTTTTTATACCTTGTGGGCACACTTTAAGCACCAATTCTTCACCAATCGCAATTATATTTGGCATACAGATAGTACGGTGATAATTAAGGTTGGGATTGTAAATGAGCCATATCCGATCAGGGAAAATGACCCAAATGGACTTTTAAATATCCCCTATAAGCCCCTTCATATATATCAATTAAGGGAGCTTGTGAGCACACTCAAGGCAACAATTCTTCACCAATCGCAATTATATTTGGCATACAGTTAGTATGGGTGCTAATAAAGGTTAGGATTGTAAATGAGACATATCCGATCATATTCCTCCTTTCATTTGTGTCACATAAATCTCACATTTTAACATATATTTATGTATCGGAAACAATATGGTTTTAACTATAGTTTAACTACTCAATTTTTTCAGCTGCTTTCTAGTATGGATCTCTGGTGCAATTAAAAAAATGTTCTTTGCTATTTTAAGCTTTTTTTGTCCTCACAAGAGAATCGCTGTCGTGGCTGAGGGCTTTGCATCTCTGATGCCTATGTTTTTGTATTTCTTACAAAATATGTAAACTTGTTGAATAAGTGTGATTGAAATGGGTATCTAATATGCTTATGAATGAAATAAAAATACGTGTATATTATTTGTTTTCATTTATTAGCATTTCTCAATATTAATATTTTTATTCATATTTATATATATATGACTACAAATAATTGCACATTAAGAAATGTTGTATCCTCGATCCACAAAATTAACAGGTAATAAGCACATATCAACATCACAAAACCTCACAATTATAAAGCGTTACAAAAATATTGCAGGAAATTTCTCAGGCAGAACAGTTCTAAACAACTATTTATTAAAATAAAATGTATTTAAACGTATTAAAATCATCGCTAGACAATCATGCTTAGGAAAGATAAATTTATGAATATGCCACCAAATATGATCTTAATCAACCAGCTAGTTTCAGCTATTTCAAACTTGCATTTATACGTCACCTTACTTTAATATTAATATCGAAGGAATAGGAATAAATATTTATATGGCAACTAATAATTGTTTGCTTTAACTATGGATATTTAATATTCTTTGAAAGCATTATCAATAAATAATATGATCATGTTTTTTTTCTACGAGTTACTATTACCACGGCCTTATTAACCTTTTTAGAAAAGGAAAATGCTATAGAATGAACAAATATACATTAAATATAAATCCAGTTATACTTCTTAAAACCTGAATTAAGTCTTTAACATCTATATTCTTACTATTATATTTGACGAACGAGAAATATAAAAATGCAATTTCAAAAACCGACTTCACAAAAAATTATCACATGACACATTACAAAATTACAATTGCTCGAGAAAACTTTATATAAACTTAAAAAGCGTTACAAAGATGCGGATGAACTATGGACAATTGAAGTAGCTTTAGCACTTTAATATGGATTCGGCCAAAAAAAAACATTAAACAACAAATACAAAAGTAGTTTATTCAAAAATACAGTTTCCCAAAGTTTTATAATAATAAAGTTTACTTAATCGAAAACAGGTTGAGACTCTGTAATAACAATATAATGATTTACACTTATAATGAACCGAAATATCTATTCTAAAAGAAAAATAAGAGATCACATTATTGGAATTCGTTTTTTTTTAATTGTATTAAAAAACATTTAATTGTGCGTAAGCGTAATTTAATTTTACATAATTACTTTATAATCATTACACCATTCCTTATCCAGTTTCATATATTTAAGCATATTTACAGCATTTTATAAAATGCACAATATTTTGGAAAACGTGAACGATTTATATGATGTCTTAATTTCCCCCTTCTATAAACCATATTTCGATTATAACACCATGACGTTTTAAATACACGTCATGATTAAGTTCTTTGTTAAGCACATTCAGCCAGATTTGACCATACATCTACATAAACGCCATAAACCACAAAATCATAATTTGTTCATTTCGATACTATTATTCCCATTTGATCCTTAACGTCTATAATTAACGACATATCGATACTAAGATCTTTCTTATAAAGCTTTTTATGGCATGGTGATGTACACATATTATTTTGCAAAGAAAGGATGACAGGTGCCATAACTTCCGGTCCTTTGTTTTGATGACGTCACTTCCGTTGTTTTTGATGACGTCACTTCCTTGACAACATCACTTAGGCTTCCCCAGCAACCGGAAGCTGAATGATATCACCAACCCATTGTCCAAAATTGATCTCTTTCAAATAATCCTCTTCTGTTTTCTTGATGAATGGGTCGTTCTGTTAAAGGAAAATACCACACATTCTAAATATGTCATATATTAGTATACCTTTATCCCTCTATCTATTTTTTCTCTTCGGATTTCAATATCAAAACCAAAACTTTTCTTCATCCTTTTGTTTTATTGTAGTACAAAAACAATTCATTATTATCTTCCCAATATATCCATATTTTTTCTTCATATTCCTTATCACAATGAGACAATTAATGTAAAACCTCATTTTTTCTTATTTCTTTTTTTTTTTTTGTTAAATTGTTTTGTTAGGATTTAGAGAAAAATGTAACCATAAGATTCTTTAGCTGTGCCCTCTCATCAGGATTTTTCCTCAAACTGTAAAAATAAAGAAAACATAATTTAATCTGATTTCAATACATAGGCTACAAGTCTTACTAATTTCGTAAATATTCGTGAATCACAAATTATATGAAAATGCACGCGTTACCTGTGTCATTGAAGCTATGTTTTCCTTTCTATTAATAAGCTTCTTAAGGCCTTGTTTTTCAAATTAAAAATGTGTTAACTCTAGGATGATGTAAGAGACCATTCGTTAAACAATAGAGAACGACTACGGCAGATGATGACACTTTATCTGCAAGATTATGGGTACAGAATAAGTAACATTTTTTTCTTGTTCATTCAAAAGTATGGTTTTTTTTTTAACATAAAATAAAGTATCGACTTAATCATATGTAAAATTTCTTTAATCTTACCAGCTGTTGACCAAGTCTTGGAACTCTTTGGAGAAGTATTTGGCGGGCAGCGTTGGCGGAGGCTGCAAATGATGGACACCAGTGTTTATTTCATATTTTACACATAACAGTCATATTTTATAATTATATGGCATACTTTTAAAATAGCCAAAAAAATATTGGGTTCTTTTTTTTTTCATTCATTATTTTTAAATTACGTCTGTTGTTATATACAAAGTATAAAATTATTAATTTTTTATACATTCCATTTACCAATAAATGAGCAAAAGTCCCCAAAATATATAGAAATATTGTTTTTTTTTTTAAATTTAAATGTGTATTTTCTCAAAGAATTTTCGGGCTATAGTTTAGAATGGACCCCTCATTTCCGATAATGATATCACTTGTTATAAGTCACATACCTATGTCATATTCTGCTAAAAAAACTAATGAGAGAAAATAATGAGGGGTCCATTTAAAACTCTACCCATACTTAATCTTAATATTATTTTATCATTTTTTGAAGAAAGGAACACGGATAAGCTAAACGAAAAAGTAAGAACTGAAAATGTCTTTCCAAAAGAAGCCACGCACCAGCTCACAATGACGACACGAACTTGAAAACAAGATGGACATTTGGACCGTTTTCAATAAAGTAAAAAAAAAGTTTACTAAAAAGTCTTTATAAGCAAAATTTCTTTACTAGAATCTTGAAATTGTTTATATATATATCAGATACATTTTTATATTTTATGAAATGCTTTATATCATGCTTTTATAAGCAAGTTCATTTATAAGATTACAGAGAGAAGATTGCGTGAATATACTAGCTTAGAAACCGAATTTTAATATCATATTATAAGCCGCATAATGCTCTATATAGATATGATAAGAATGAATATTTTTCATCACATGTTAGCGTATTCATTGTGTGAGATCGAGCATTTATGCACATGATATATTGCATCTTATATCAAGAATATTCAATATGTTCATTTCATTTGGTATCAGAACATGCTTAAGAGTTTATGATAAGTGAGAGCATGTTACACGATGATAAAATATCAGAAGATATATATTTTTTTAAAAATATCTTCGAATCCGTCTATTTGTGTTTTAGTGAGATATTTATTTCCTCAGCTATAAAGCAAATGTTTAAGGAAAGATAAGTTAGTATTTTTTTAAGTCAGAAGGAGGACATATCCAGGTTCGAACCCTCGTTTACATAAACCGTGATCCATCTTCAAAAAAATGCCCCTAAAACCCTTTGTTGCATTTTAAGCCTTAAGTTTCTTGATCTGTTTTTTTTTTCGTTCAGCGGACAACTGAACAAGACAGTCTATGTTCTATTCCTAGCTCCTTGTGAATCATTGCTTGCTTTAAAGTATTGGTTTTTTAATCTTATAACTTGGATACCAGCAACTGGGGTGGTTTTCAAATAGATTTGGTCTGCTTAAATTTCCTTTTGTTCACCCCACTTAATCCAGCACTAAAAATTTGTTGTAAAATCTTGGTTTGAATTATCACAAATTATATAACTGATCATTACAAAATGTCCATAAAACTTTATACGTGGCAAAGATCGTAAACAAATATATAAGGTTGGATATAAAGAGGAGGCAAAGAGGAGGCGGCAATTGATCGGAAAAAACATACCTCAACAACAATATAATCTAAAAGCTCAAAGATGGCCATGGGAGCCGGGCCGTCTTGGCCGGGCAGCGTCATGCTATTGCGGCCGCCTGCAAGCAAGAACACAGAACCAAGCCGGTCATCATCAAAAAGAGACAAATCACACACCTTTTTTTTGTATTTTTTTAGGGAGGATTCAAGTTGGGCAGCAGCGCGTATATATGGACAGCCTGAGATATCCAG
>LQRL01180651.1:49926-68643 GCA_001703475.1 Hydroides elegans | reverse complement strand
ACGTGGCTTTACCGAATCGGTTGATATCAAATCTACAAATAGTAACATTCTATGTCTATCATCATGAATATAAGCATTGTTCGTGCAAACATCTTTCAATGATTCGACCCTAAGCGAATGCAAAAGGTAATTTACGGAAATGTACATGACTATATGAGCCTGTTCACACGGGAAACAACAATCGGTAATATACTTATATGTTCTTTATGAGATGAGCGGCGCTCTGTCGCTAGTTCTTTACAAAACTTATAAATAAATAGACGGGTGTATCTTGAATTAGCGGCAATCTATAATTCGCGGATATGTGTTTCCCGAGAATTATTCATATTTAGAAACATCTCATATATAGGAATACATTGAGAAACCAGTTTTCTATCACACTCAAGTCAAAACACGATCACAGTCTTTAATTATTCTCAAATAACACGTGTCCGCGAATTAAAGATTCCCGCGAATTCCAAATACACCATTCTAGCCACTTGACGCTTTTCGTGTGAACACGCCCTGTGTCGACATATTACAGCATTTGAAATGTATGTTTAATAAATCTGCTATATATAAATATAAATGTTAGCAGTTTACTGGGAAGAATGGTCAACTACCTAGGCTGTCTTAACTCGTAGAACTGCATTAAACACATTTCATTGTAAAATGCACAACAATTTTGTAACGTTTGATTATTTACGTGATAAAAAATCTAGACTTCTATGTGATTTTTAATAATTTCATTAATCTACATAATCGTTGCCAAACAACCTAATCATTTTAAATCAATATTTAAATCATGATTATTAAGTTACTGTGTGTATTTACATGCATGGTTATTTGATAAATATTCATTTGAATGATTTTGAATAGATCTAGATAGATCTATCCTTATAAAATAGAGCCTAGAGTCTATATTTTTCTACCATCAAACAAACTAATAAAAATTAGATTCTATTGTATAATGTGTGACAAACCTTGCATTGCGCTTCAATACCATGTCCCATAACAATACAATGTCCTTTTAATCAAAAATGTTAGATCAAAAGAACGATAAAACTATAATCGTTTAATAAAAGATTGCAAGACATTTGCTAAGTGTGATCGATTTAGATGTTGACGTGTCTTTCACTGAATGGCTGTGTGTTATAAGAGAGTGCATGTATTAGATCTATGCATGAGTTATAATTCTATTACTAAATCAGTATAAATGTTCTATGGTCTATATCTTAAAGCTCCCTATGAGAGCTCATAAACTTGGATTAACTGTTGGGATATGATGTGTGTACTTAATCAGGCATATATGCAATGTGTATATCCAATCAAGGATAAAAGGAAAATCGCCTTCACATTGTATTATAATAATAGTATAAGGGTTGTTGAGTAGTTCATTATGATTTATGTCAGCTTATAGTGATCAGCTCAAATTAAATTGGGATATACATATTATCGTTGTTAGAGATTTATTGCCTGGTTGCATTGGAAGATTTTTTTCTGCAAATAGGCATTTGAATGCATTATTTGTTTACTTATAAACTTATAAATAGTTAAATAGCTTCTAGTTATGCTGGTTTGAAATAAGTTGTACATAGCTTAAATGCGCATGTGTGAAAATGAATACAATCGACGGAAAAGCTGAGATATGATCTGACCAGGCTTAATTGGGTCGAGATTATGAAGTGTTTATGATTAAAGAGGACACGTCGGGTGAACCGATAAGATAACGGAACGCCTACCGTTGATAACGTGATGTAACTATAAACCAGTAAATCGAGTAGGATATTTAAAGCTGGTCATTTGATTAAACTAAGTTCATTTCGCAATCATGAATACAGTGCGGATAAGCGATGCAGTTAAGATACAAGCCACGAAGGAGTTGTTTAATAAGGGATATTTAAGGCGCAAAAGTAACAATGCGCCGTCCGATAAATGCCTATTAAAACTCTACAAACGACTGTTTAAGCCTCGGTTGTGTCTGGATGATTTCTTTGGCCGCATTCGCAATTTTCATTTGGAACGATCAGCCATTCCGGAATTCAATGGCATTACGCGGATTAATTATTGTTCTCCAAAGGATGTGAATAAAAGCGGGGACCCAACAGGGTCTGTGATATCTACGGAGCGTACAATATCGAAAGATAGAACATCGAGCGTCGAGACACCGACTGATAAGGCTAAAAGGAGGGAAGCCCCTCGTGAACCAGCAGTGAAAAACTGTCGTTTAAAACGAACACTGCCTTACAGTAATGCGAACTCAGTTGTCGATCCTATTATGCATGAAATGAACAATCGAAATACGGAAACGAACAAAGGCATCCATTCTAGCGAAGATCGCCACAGCGAAATGGTTGCAACTTCAATGCAAAACAAGGCACAATCTATAAAAATGAAATACAAAGCTAATTCCGGACATAACAACACTAAAACAGTGACAGCTGTACAAAAGGCAAAGTCGAATCTTTATAAACCGTTCACAAATAGGAAGAAAATACTGCAGCAGCTCCAAAATTCAAAACGCGTTAAATTAAAACTACCGCGTCTTGGTAAAGAGACAGTGAACTACATACTCAACCGGCAAATTCGCTTACAGCAAACCCACAGTAAAAACGGGCGATCCACGAATAGAAAAAAGCGACGCAAAGGCAAACTGAGGGATCCTTCTTACAGATTCACGGGAGGCAAAAGGAGATCAGGTTAGTTGGTGAAAAGGTCCGGTTACACTAGGAGCTTTATCTATGTTTTGAAGTCAAGTCGATATCATATTTAAATCAAAGCTATGGTATATTTACATCCCAATCTGTAAGACGTCGAGCAGCGTCAATATTCGTTTTAAGGCTAATATCAACATTTTTCCGAGTTCTTCTTTCATCCCCAACGAAGGAGCAGCGTCGTTACACTGTCAAGGCAAAGTCGATCGTAAACAGGACGTAAACGGACGTCGATGCTACGCGGATATTGGTCCTTTTTAAAGACGTCATTTTGACGTCACGTCCAAAAAGAGACGTGACACGGACGGAACGTGTCGAGTGGGATCGGTTGAAGTTCTATGTATATAGTAGATATGGTGAAAACAGTCATTGAACTACAAGGGTGATATGTGCAGAAAATAACTAGATGCTCCTTGTGTTACCAGACCCTTCAGGATTAATAAGCAGATTTATCAAATAAAATAATCAAGATACCCTGTCAGTTCGATTAATATTGTGTTCTAATGTTACGTAAATTGTCTCAATATTATGATATAATGCCATTATTTTTTAGAAAAATATAAATGAAGGGATTTACGCATGTAAGTCATATGATTTGCACAAATAATACTTGAATTAATTGTGTGTATAAGAATGATAAAGGATTTGAGAAAGAAAGCTGATGAGTGACTGGCGATATAGAAGGAATTGCTGCGAAATCGGGCGATTTGGTTGGCTACATGATAAACGTCAACGAGCGATTCCTGGCCTTTGATATGCTTACCGCCATACAAAACTATTATCATCGCAGGAAGCGACACAGAATTGCCCCTTGCCCCTGTGAATCAAAAATGTGATTACATCTTCACATTCATTTGCTCAATAGTCAGAGCATCTATTGTTTTCTGGTGGATCTTTCTATATCGCTTCGCGTATGGCCCCACAGTGCTGAATATATACACCGATTTGTCGAAATAAGATCACATTAGAACAAGAGTCGCGATCACTCCTAATCGCTCCCCGTCTGGCCAAGCACTGATGATCAAGATGCTTATCATATCGTAAGATAGCGACAACCTTGAAATGATACTCAACATATAGTGTGACATACATAATGTGATGATATATTGTTTGATTGTTATTCATGTTATAATATCTTTTTGTAAAGCGCTTAATATAGAATGTACTATACGATTATACAGGTGGGGCGATATGGAGCCAAAATGAGTGACAGCGAACTTATCCTTATATATTTTTCCAAAAAAGTCAAACACCCCTCTAGATTGTTTTACCATAAACACGACCTTTTGTTCCAATCGGTTATTTATGAGCATATCTTAGATATCCTGCTGTTCATAAATTTCACAAAGGCAGATAAGTTACTCTTGGTTTCCTCATGAAATAATCATATGAAACAAGTTTAATCGCAACAAAACTGTAACGGATATATTTAACACCTTAGAATATAATATTCCAAAACAAAATTTTGTAAATCAATAAGTTTACCAACATTAATCATAACTTCTATAAGTGGGCATTGCTGCATGGGAAATGGTAAAACTGGAGAGGTGTTTGTACAGTAGAGCATACGATTCATTGTTGAAATAGCTTAGGGTTCTTATATGTGTTAGCACGAAACTTTAATTTTCAGCGAAACTTTAATTTCTCTAGCGAAACTTTAATTTTTCGGATTTTGTAAGTATTCGATGTCTTAATGTTATATATTTTGCGTTTTATCAGAGTTTATTATATATATATTTGTATAGCAATATATTCATGGGTCATCCAACCACTCTATCTAAGGCATTTTATGGAGTTCTATTCAATAATGTAATCGAAATAAGCCGATCAATCCCCAAGTTCAGCTCATGACTCAACTCATGGATAATCCTCTCTAGCAGTGTGCTTTATGTCACTTATACGCATATTCGGATCCAAAGATGCGTAAAACATAATTATTTTAAGCCAAATCCTAAGTTATGACTGCTAAAGTATCTTAAATCGACTATTATTTCTAACATTATCAGAAATATCAATCTTTCGCTAGCGAAACTATAGTTTCGCTTAAATTAAAGTTTCGCTGCCAAATATGCATATGATGTTCTAATTCAAAAATTAGTCGATAAAATAAGATTACCCTTTGTCCAGATATTTGTGTCTGGCGTGTTAACAGCAGTTCGATTTTGGATTATGTTGTATCTATTGTATCTCTAAAATACATACATATGAAATGATATAATTTCGGGGTTTAACTTCATTTCGGTATAATACTATGGCAACGTAAAGACAATAGAGGACTAAAAATCATTTCAACAATAAATAGTATGCTCTGTATGCAGTTTATAGGACTTTTGAAAGTTAACATTTAAAAGTCTTAGTATGCGGTTACATAAATCGCAAGCTGTGTTTCGGATGGTATGATTTTTCACTGTTTATCATTGTTTAGTAGATCGCAAGGAAGTTGATTAGGTCATTCCTTGCGATTTCATTCGAAAAGGAAAACAGTGAGAATCGTACCTCCGAAATCGCAGCTTGCGATTTATGTAACCGCTGCCTTTTAAAGAAGATAGAAAGTCAAGATTCGCTATCGCCACTCGTCGTTCGAGGTCTAACAAGACTCTTGTACATTTAACAATATGATTTTATTATGATATTTTGGCATATGTTTTGGCCTTCTTTTGGCCCATATATGAACTTTTTTCGGGCGTCCTTAATCAACGTCGGTGCAACGTATTTTCTACGACCGAGAGTCCTGAAAACATTCATATGGGTATAAAGTAAGGCGTCCGCTCAACGTCCGTGGACGTCATGCCGAGTGTGTGCATTTATACATTTATAAAACTGTATTTTTTTAAGTGCACATATCAAATACTATTGTTTCATTTTATTTCAACTAATGTATTCGTCAATGTAACTATATATTTACATGTTTACCTTGCAGCTTTAATTCCGATGCCAGTTGTTTAATTGAGCTACAATAATAATGAAAATTGCATACAGTAAGGTATACGGGATATGGGATGAGGGATATGGGATTGCACCTTAATTGTAAACATGCCATTTGTAACTGGTACTGTCATATTTTCTGTCATTGTGTTTTGTATTATGACAAGTATAATATTTTGCTAGAAGCCATTTAAAATGTAACTTTAACCTCTACAAACATTTAAAAGTAGGATCCGTCCCTTTTGTCACTGATATTTATGATTTGACGATGCCGTAGGGTGCTTGTGAATTCGGTTTTTGATCTACCTTATAGGTAGTGAGTATTAATGTGTCCGAATCGTTTTGAAACGTTCTCCTATACGCTGTCACTGATAGATAAAATAATGTCTCAGACATGAGCGCACTATAGAGTATAATACACCTTTTAGATCAATGCCCATTTTCTATATAAATCCAGGTATGCACATAAGCCTTCGCATTTCGCCAATGGCGAAGGTAAAATCCATTTGGCGAAGGTGAACCGAAACACCTTCGCCAAATTGGCGAAGGTAAATTTTTGGGCGAATTCATATCTTTGTTGAACAAATCTATTATATTTTCATATGATCGATTTTTTGCTTGCGCCTACGGCGCTCGATTGACTGACAATAATTTAGAATCTGAAATCGAAATAAATGTTCTAAATACAGTTTCATCATGTATCAAATGAAAGTACCAGTCCCATGTATAATTTGCGATTACCCATATTGGATAAATCAGGGTGACCAGCCTTAGAGAAATCGGGGAATTTCAAAATCCCGTTTTCAAATCAGGGAAAGTCAGAAGAAATCAACGTTTTTGGGGAAATTCAGGGAATTTCATTATGAATCAGGGAAAAAATCAGGTAATTTCGTTATAACATTTATTAGTTATTATTATGATTTCTCTAAGAGAAATTTGCTCGCGCCTTCGGCGCTTGCATACTATAAAAAAAATTGGTTCGCGCCGTCGGCTCTCGGATATTAAACTAAAGCTATGGCTTGTTATAAAGTACCAGTTTAATTTGGGCCAGTATTATTCTTGGATCAGGGAAAATAATAGGGATAAAAAGGACATCGAAACTGGCTGCAGACTGTTCACCCTGCAACATTTGTAATTGTCTGCTTCTTATATAAATTCCGTGGTTCTTTACAAATCTTTCGAGTATTCTTCGTTTACACTATTGTAATGTAGGTCGTGTTAAATGTTCTCAAGAGAATTTGGTCGCGCTAAACATATGTAATGCCATAGCATAAGCAAACCATTTAAAATCTAGGTATAGACACGATATAGTTGTGCGACTAATATGAAGGAGTAAGTCGCCCGATCGTGATCTTCAACTATCGGTTGTGATTAATAGCTGAGATCACGATTGGTCACATTTAGCAGAACATCATTATTTATACAAGGAAAACGCAAGGGTGAATTTGTGACCTTCACAAATTTGGCGAAGGTAAATCGAGTTTGGCGAAGGTGAATCAAAAGTCCTTCGCCAAATCGGCGAAGGTAAAAAAATCCTTATGTGCAACCCTGTAAATCAGTTTGTCTTTCTTTCGGCATATTTTGCATTTAGGTTGAGCTTGGTTAAGGGTGGTTGGGGACTGTAATGCTTGTTCAATATTGACATAATGGCACATATTTAATACGTAATAGTAGTGTGTAATACATAGCAATTTATTTATGCATGAAATGACCATATTATTACAAGCATTTACATTCACCTAAACGCCATACATAATCAATATTGATTAAATATTTTTGTTTTAATTTCATTATTTTCAGAACGGGAAATTGAGACCTCTACGACCCCCGCGATGTCCACAATCAAGAAACGTCGCCTCTCTGACCCGATCCAGATCTCAAGCGAATCAGCCAATGAGGAACCAGCAACCGACCCACCAACCACTCAAACAACCAATCAAATGCCACCAATGCTGCCACGTGATGTTGAGTCGACCAATCAGGAATCAGCACCCGATTCAAACCAGTTCCGTTCAGCGCTCTTGACCACATACAATAAGGAGTTGCATTTGGGCTCGAAGGATGAGCCTATTGTGTTATCTGATGAGACAGAAGAAAGTGAGAATGATGTTTCAATAGATGTAAACAAAAGTCTCACAAGTGATCTCGATATGGAGGAGCTGTCTTTTGACGTCATTTTGGATGACGTTGAAATCAGTAATTTTCCCCGAAACGCCTCGAACGTGCCCGTTACTAAACCGAGCCCGTCCATACTTAAACGAGAACGGTATGACACAGAAAGTGATCGTATACACCAGCCTATGCTTTCACCTAAGAAGCCAGCTCTGACCCCACTTGATGTGAAGGAGTCTACATCTTTTACTAATGTACGTTATCGGTCGCCTGATATTGCCGATACTCCTACTGACGGAAATGACGTCATACCTCAGTCAGTAGCAAGTGAACCATTAGAAAGTGCTCGTGTTAATGGTCTAAATGATAATGTTAACAGTGTCAGCGATGTTCAGATTATGGTGAAGATAAAGCTACAAGACGATATTTTGAGCGATCTAAACTCGAGCGGTCCACACCATGACAAGATTCCTGATATTCCAATCGCTACAAAGACTCCTGTAAACGCGAATATTTGTGTTCGGAAAGTGAAAAATGAGAAATTGGAAAATGATAAATGCCAAAATAAGAAGGAGCCAGCGGTTTCGAAATCATCAAAGATAGTGGTAAAAGCGAATCAAACCCACAAATCAAATCCAAAAATAGTCGGTAACATCTCGCAAAATATAACCAAATCGAAAAGCATAGTAGATGTTAAAGAAAAGAAACCCGAAATACCGATGGCTATTTCGAGTAAAAGTGAACTTGTGTCATCATCCGAGGTTAAAGATAATCGTAAAAGGGAACGTGTAGAACCAGTTCTGAATAAACTGAATAGTATTAATAACGACAAGCCGAACACCGATAATAGTAGCAATATATCGGATCAATCGGTGCCTCCTAAAAAGAGAAAACATAGCAATCCCATCAATACAAATCAACTGAATATCACAACCCAACAAGATGTAACAATCAAAACAAGTCCTTTAATCACCAATGCAAAGCAGGTTTCTCATCCAGTCACTTTCCTTGCTAAGCAGGGTTTAACAATACCTGTGTCGATTAAATGTGAGTTTAACCCGAGATCGAAATCAGATAAAGACAATACAAATGTTGACAGTAGCGCTTCATTAAAAACCGAAAGTGCAGCCCAAATACTTGGCAATCAAAATAAAAAATCACCATTAGATAGCGCGATCAAAGATCGTACTACATCTCGTTCTATAAAGAATGCATGTGCTTCTAGCACACATGGACCGTCTTTTATAGAACAATGTAAAATGAGTACGGATAACTACAATATAAAGGCATATACGGATACAATAAAAGCAGAGGCAGTCCAAGATGTACAAACAAAACGTGACTGTACCCTTCCTCTTAAGAAGCGAAAACCGTCCAACCTAAATGATCAAAATCCAAAACAAAACAACAAAAGCCAAACGCATAACACGGTTCATAATGAAACACCACAGAATGCCTCATCGGTAAAAGGGATGCCTTATTTGATGACAACCGTAACCGATATCCTTCAGAAAGCCACTCCTCCGAAAACCCATAATGTACACGTTCATAACGAATCCCCAGGAAATTCTCAAATAAAAAAGGCTCAAGCGAATAACGCTGCTAACAATGATCTCAATAAACGCAAGCATCCCTTGCTGCCAACTCCTGAGGCTATACCTAGAACTCACAAGAACGATATCTCATGTTTCAAACCAATTGTTAGTGAACGGGATGCAACTATTCAAGCCGGACACCAACATCGGGATCGAGGCTACATTCAAAAGCCGATTCGACATAATATGCATGGTTTGTCCAATAAGAATCGACAACATGCAAATGTTGTGTCAAATCCAAATAGACACCATACCCAGGTTATGTCGACTCGAAATCGACATAATGCAAATGCCGCGTCGAGTCAAAATCGACACAAAACCCAAGTTATGTCGAATCCAACCCGACACATGACACAAGCTTCAACGAATCAATACCCATCAAATTCAGGAGCCGTGCTGAACCTTAATCAACAAAATCCGCAGGTTTCTTTGACTCGAAACCTACGCCCAGCGTATGCCTCCAACCAACAGCAGTTTATGCCGCAGCCAAACGTTCAACCGATGGTGCCCGGATACCCACCTCATATGCAAAACATGCATATGCAAATCCCCACTAATCATGTGAATATGCAAATTCCGACGAATAACATACATATGCAAATCCCCACTAATCATGTGAATATGCAAATTCCACCTAATCATGTGAATATGCAAATTCCCGCGAATAATATGCATATGCAAATGCCACCTAATCGCATGCATATGCAAAGTGTTCCCAAACCAATGGCGTACAGTCGTGGACCACATCAACAATCCAATGGCAATGTGTTAAAGATGCGTCCATGTTTTGTATGCAGTCTGCCGACGGAGAAAGTGTGTTTGGGTTGCAAGGCAAAGACTGTTTGCAGTGAAATATGTCAGGTAAAAATCAAGATGGTATTTTTTAATTTTAATCAAATTCATTTAAAGCAGAAAATAACTATTAAACTCGTATTGGTTCAAACTAGCTAATCAAATAGCGAATTCTATCTGAAATACTTTTACAACATAAAAACAAACTATTACCACATTTTTTAATTAGTCTAAGCAAATTGGTTTTGAAAAATGATTCCTGATGTTAAATTAAAACATGATTTTTTTATATTTTCATGCCATTGTTTTTCAGTGAACTGAATAGAATTGAATTGATTTCCGGTGACAGTGTTGATCATACATGTATTTTACTTATAAAAATTCTTATAAGCATAGGATTTTTTAGAAATACATAGATGTAGATCCGGTTTACTATTACATCTATACGTACCGTTGTTATTATATGTTTATTATATGGACACATTTATTGCATTGATTATACATGTATTTATGCAACCGGAAATGTTTATCTATACTTATAATAACATTAATATTTATCATGAATTTCTTTATTTACAGAGACGAGGATGGCCAACACACAAGTCCGAATGCTTAGATATGCAACGTCAACATAACCGATTTAATCGGTAGCCTGTCAATGAGAACATCGTTACAACAGTGCATTGCTTGGAATGGAACAGGTGTATGGTTATATGATTGGTATATGTTAACAGGAATGGAAGCGTGTCATCATAATGTATATAATTTGTTAGTGTTGATGTTTTAGCTTATTCTATATTTTGTATTGTATATTTATGTTAACCAATGTATATGTTTTGATGTTAAAACAATTCAACATATTACGACAATGCATTATATCAAGCAATAAAATAATGATCTTTAAAAAGAGCATATGGTGAGCATATACATATATAATTCCAAATACAGCCTATAGTAAGTATGTCGAATTGATCAATTAAGATATTGTATTGATTACCTATATACTGTTATTCCATGAGGTTTTATTATGACAATAGTATGTTTCATACAATATAAAATGTGTGGTTTGTATGAAACGTTTTTGAACCATTATGCAATAGTTAAAATTGTTGTAAAATGGATGGAATATGTAACTGGTTTTATCGAAATAGGTTCAGAATAATTAGATACGTTTTGAATTCACCATCGTTCATAAATGATTTTTGGTCTCCAGCCAACCAATTTGGCCGAGGGCTATTGCTATCCCCCATTCCGTCCGTCTGTCCGTCCGTCTTTCCGTTTGTTATCATTCGAGGTGCAGTGTTTTGTCCGCGGTATTTTGGTATGAAGGCTTTGCCATAGGGCTCTGAAACTTCAAACAGTGAAAGAATATATATTGCAGATGTGCAACGTTGAGATTTCAGTTGATCGACCAATAATTGTTGAAATTACGGGGATCTGAACTTAGACGAATTTGAGATAATACATATTGAAAATTTGCAACGTTGAGGTTTTAGTTTGATCGACCGAAATGACAGGGGTCTTATTTAGACGGGTTTGAGATATTTTGGGATATTTGTACAGCACAGAAAGATTACACTTACCTATATCGTGACGTTATGAGGCCTACATTGTGTGGACGACTATGTAAAGGCAACGGTGTTAGAGTGAGAACGGCGTTATGAGAAAGACGTTGTAAGAAAGACATTGTGAGAAAGACCGTGTGTAAAAGACGTTGTAAAAGACGTTGTAAGAAAATGGTCGTGAGAAAGATATTTCTGTTGACCTACTTATTTTAATCGACGAATACTCGTGATACAGAAATTTTGCATAGGCTGGGGGCTTTGCATCTCTGATGCCTATGTTTTTTTTTATTTCAAGCTGATATTACCTTCATTCACTTGATATATACATCATGTTATTATTGGTAAATTATAACATGAAAGATATCCGTGTTATATCAAACGAGATGTTGTAAATATGATATTATCAGTTGCATTATATCAATGTCAATACTTTTTATCAATAATGAAAATTCAAACTGTCAGACAAAAAATAACAATTCATTACATACACAGCATTAGACATCATTGGTAAGAGTTTTCATTTACTTTTGTCTGTGGACCTATTGCTTTAATTTTGCTTATATTGTTGACAATGACATTTTTTTTAAATTTCAAATGTCAAAGAAAAGTTTCAGTTTGACAAATCGGTTTATACCTGGTTATCAACCTGTTTGTCAGTACTTGACATACGGTACATGGCAAATTTTACACAGTTTCGAAGGAAATACTAGTTTTCATAAACCATTATTATTATGTTGTTTGTATTTGTAATGTCGTGCTAAGGTGATTTGATAAGTTTTGGGGAATATTGTTTGATGGGGTGCCCGTTGGTTTTGTTCGACAAAATAAACATTTTTTTTTTGTAAATTTTAAACCAATAACACACCACTCTTTGATTTATCAACAATTTTAAAGATATGTCTATTTTAAAAAGAATATTTCACTATCAATTTCCAGTGAACTAATAATATGTCAATATTGGGAATGTAACCAAGCTCGCTGCTTTGACTGACATAATTCGCGTGGTAGATAAACCATTAGTGTAAAATCACATCAAATATACAGAAACACTGTCCAGTAAGATTTATAAAACACAAAATGAGGATAATAGTTACATCATAAGTAAGGCATTTATCAATAGATAATAGAAGAACAAGCAAAGTATGTTGCATCTTAAGTGGTCTTTAGCCGCTCATTGTCGGTACTATCTACAATCGATCATGAAATAATTACGCAACGGAACACTATAACAAATTCCGTTCGCGGGTCGTAATGCAATACCGAATGATTTGACTTTTTTTTATAAATTATATGGTTCGGTATCCGAATTGTCTCTAAATCAAATTGCTATATATTTCTTAACGGGATACAACTGGTATATAATCAATCAATACTAGCCGTGATTCAAATGTCATATTACTATATCAAGTAACCACTAGTTATGAGAAAAAGATTAGGTATGTATATACAATTATATTCTAAGAGATGACAATAATAATGGAGCAAAGGCAATTGCTAGAAAACGAACGCATGGTATCACTTATTATACAACAATACAATATTTACTACATAATACAGGGGTAATGCTTATGCTTAACACAATAGTAAGATATATGGTATACACTAAAATTACGTTTATCTATTCATTTATTTATTCTATACGAATAGGCGTTTATTGTTTAAGAGGCATGATCAGATAATAAAAAAATTGTACATTGAGTTTATCCATTTGATATATATTTGAACATTTGTACAATTTAAAAAATAGGTTAAATATAATATCCAGTAGCAGCGCAATATCAACCAGACTCAAATATGTTTATATGTTTAGCTTTATATTATTTTTGTGTTAGGTATACACACATAAGACAAAACAATTTACAATGGAAACGTGCTAGGTAATAACATAACATGCTAAAAAGTGCTGTTTTGTGGAAACAAGTTACATGTATTGAGATATTTGCATATCAATAATATTTAAGGGATCAATTTAAACTCATAATACGTTGGGACAATGTTCTTCTTAGATAAGCTTTGATACCGTTTTTGTTCGCAAAAAAGTAAATCATGTATTGTGTTCGTTTAAAACAAATACAATTTAGCTATAACGAGTCGTTCACGTATCGAATATATTTTTTTGGAATTGATTAACATTCATAATATGTAAGATTCATATTAATTCATATGTCAACTGTTTTACTTTATTTGCCTTGGAACCTGAACTAATGTATCTTGAGCCAATATTTTCAAGCACGTGAATTGTCAACATCCTCATACAGTTCTGTAGCTATTGCAGCATTTGTCTTTTCAAGTCCAGTGTACTTACTCTCTGGTGTACTCGTTACAACAGATAATTCAGTTGGTTCTTTTGGTTTCTCCTGTTTCGGATACTTCCTCCTTTTCAATGAAAACACACATTTAGAATTGTTGGTCAATTGATAGCGATTGTAGCATGTTAAGATCATTTACATTTAAATTAGAAAATATTATGTTTTATTGTACATATGCTTTAACATGTGTCCATTGATATGTAAACTAAGAATACAGTGTTGTACATCTAAAGGTAAAAGAGTGCATGATCGTATAGTTAATGGTGTAATGCTGCCATTTTATATGAAACATATATAAATGAAAGCTCTATTGTAAGCAACCTTGGGGTGATAAATCCTTATTCATATTGATGCTTCTATTTCACTATGTATTCATTTAACAAATCGTGGCATAATTTATTTATTGTGTAACAACGTTTTTTTGGGTACCTGATGCAGTACAATCCAACCAACGTAGCGCATACAATAAGCACACAAGCCACGGTACCTCCCACTACACCAGCAACAATGGATTCCGTGTCATTTTGGTCTTCATTTGACTCCTGGCTCCTTTCAGAGTTTGCATTGATTCCGTTGTTTTCAATAGGTGTGGTTGTCGATATTGGCTCGTTATTTGTGGTTGATGGTGCGATCGTAGGAGGAAAGGTTCTTGAATTCCCTATCGCAATATAACAATATTTTAAAATATTAAGAAAAATCTATCAAATGCAAACATTAAGAATAGTCATATTCTATTCTTAATGTTTGCATTTTCCTATCAATATAAAATAAGTTGAAAATGTTCTGCAATCTTTAATCATAACTATACACATTTATGAAATGTTGTAGAACCTTCACATTTGTGAAATGGTCTATGAACTCCTGTCAGAGGCAGGCAGTATTCCGATTGTACTTCTTTACTGAAAGTGCATCCTTATTTTATCATCATTTGTTTATATTACTTAGACAATAAATGTGTTTTAGACAAATAACAATGGTAACAAAATATATATATTTCATATTTTGGAAAATGATTAAACCGGGGCTTAAATAATGAAGTCATTAGGGCTAATTTCGATTTCTAGCGTAAATATTCGATATTTAGTTTACTTACTTTGAT
Organism: Hydroides elegans; assembly: GCA_001703475.1. Taxonomy (NCBI): domain Eukaryota; kingdom Metazoa; phylum Annelida; class Polychaeta; order Sabellida; family Serpulidae; genus Hydroides; species Hydroides elegans. The sequence goes on along the minus strand of LQRL01180651.1, from coordinate 53,553 downwards.
ATGTATTGTAACAATATATTTCGCTTATGACGGTTATCATCTTTCTGAAGGTGTTTTGTATTGTGATCTTAAGGTAATTGGTTCGGTGTATGGATGGATAGAAAGACTCTTTGTTTATAGTTCCGTTGAGCGTCCACTAAAAAACGATAAATACACAAATCATATATATCATGAGACAAATTTCATACCTTTCTGCAACTATATAGGACACCATTCTATGTTTTATTTTATATATATCAAATCTTGTTTGATATGCCACCTCATCATCTAAATACGATATTTAAATCAATTTCATGAATATCACCGTTTTAAAACTATGCCTTACATTGAAAGTTGAACCGTCTGACAACAAAAGTGCCAGTTGGTCAAAGTTGCGCTCAGATGGATAGCAATACAAAGCTATTCTCCATAGATAATGGTAACCATCGAAATTGATCTTGATCCATTCTCCCACAGGATTACCAGTAAAGAGCCAAGTATATGCATAAAACATATTTCCATAGTACCCATCGATTAGTTTTTCGCATTCGGTAGCACCCTGAATGGAGGTCGAACATTGCCCTCCATTGTCTTCATCGGCCACGTTGATATTTTGCCCTAAAACCGACAATATCGAAGGTATATAGTTATCTATTCACACATTGATTGGGCCATATTTATTCAGGTCGGATTTTTAACCTCGGTGTACACGGTAAGATAACAACGAAGTCATCCTGAGGTCATCAAAGCACATTACAAAGCTTTGATAAGTAAAAATTGGTTACTTCATATGAGCCAAGGCTCAACTTCGCTTTTTCCTCGAGGTGACGTCATATATTATAACGATTTATAGGGATATGGATACGTGTACAAACACAATAAATAAAACGGATAATATATTTGCATTTTCAGGTCTTTGAATTGCCAACAAACATAATTAACTGGCAGAATATATATTCATATATATTTTATATTTCATACATACACATTTTAATTGATAAACCCTTCTGGTCTTATAATTGTTATACCCTTCTGGTTTTATCTCTCATTATAAATTTGAGTAAACTGACCTGAAATGACAGGAACACATAATATTGTCCAAACTAAGATCATAAATTTATTCATCTTTATGTGACTATTAATTTTTATGTTATACAAATGTAGATTAATATCAATGTTACTGCGTAGTTTGAAAATTGAATACACACTCGTAGTATATATCTGCAAATCAAAACTTCCTTGTTGGTTTTAAATTTTAAAAATTGCAACGTAAGGGGCTTAGTTTCTTCTTTCATTTGAATGAAAAGCCTTTATTTCTTTATATCGAATTCTAAACCCCTTACCATGTTAACGTCGCAAAAATAATCCATTCGCATAACAACAACATTGACACTTCACTAAAGGTATGGCAACATATATCACACTAACGTTTACATATCGCTGAAACTTATTTAATCTAACATATCAAATTAATACTAATATTTTCATTTCCCTGCATGTTGCTGTAAATATAATACATGTGTGTACTTTGAATTTGGGGCTGCCCTCATATGTTACTTTATGCACATTATTAACATAATACTTAATACAAACTACCTAAACTTACTTATTTAATTACAATGAATATAAACATATGTTTTAATATTTTGTATTGTTAGATATAGCATTCAAATATACATGCAAACGAGCTTTAGACACTAGACTTTAGACACCAGGTTTTAAAGTGGATCAAGGTACGTTTCAATATTGTTTATGGAAATTTGATTATCCATGAGTGTCCAACAAAGGATTGTTAGAAGGTTGTTTATATTGTTTATGATGGTATAAAAACAAATTTCCAGCTAAAAGTGTTGAAATAGTATTAATTAAAAAACATGCTTTGATCGCAAGTGAAGGAATCCAAAAATCGTAGCCAGAAAAGGGTTGCTAACAAGATTAAATACTTATTAATAAATCAGGCTCCTCCAAAAATGGTATATAAATCAGGCTCCTCCAATAATAGTATATACCCATAATTCAAACATAAAAGTAAACATAAAAAGAGTTTTTATTACGTGACAATTATACTCTACGGGTCCATTTTCTTCAAACGTGTATTGCTCCTATTATATCAGAATTGTTATTTTACAGAATAAATAGCGGATTATTCCTGATTCATTTTCTGCCTAGAGTTTAAGGTTGTTTGAAAACTTGTTTAAAATCCGTGTTTCAGTGTGTCCTTACCTTTAAGGGTACTTTGTATATTGTTAAGCGCATTATATCGACAATATAGTCTTTATGCCCGTATCTTATGTTAATAAGAGAGTGGGGCAGGGAAAATGCCATTAGCATGTTATCAAACATGATACATGATAACAGTTCTTCACTTGCTTTTGTAAGGCACAGTTCTAAGAATTGTTGTCTTTCAAATGTTATATTTTTTTCTAAAATGAGAGATCATTCTAAAGAGCATTCACTATGTAAAAAATGGAATTGTCCAGTTTGACTTACTTATGTGTTAAGTGTCATGAATCTAATGGGTCATTCTTTGGTTTTCCCAAAGTGATAGTTTGTTTGGTATCTTATTCATGCGCTACAACAGTTTTCGTGTTTGAATGTCAGTATGTTCTAAAATATCCCAAAAGGTTTCAATGATATCGAAACTGGAGCGTTTAAATATTCCAAATCTTTGAAAAACAAATTAAATCGCTGGATTGAGTATCGCTCTTATTAGAAGTTGTATCAAGTAACCTTTAAGGTAACCACTTGTAAATATCTTCGACCGACCAGGTAAAGTTTTTGAGTACTTGACTCGTTACTATTTAAAACTGAAAATTATATTACTTGCATAGTGAAAATGATCGATTGATATATCAATATCAGGGATTTTTAAGCACTGTTCTTTGTACGTGTATATAGTCCATTTGTTCAACTAAGAAAGAAACTATTGATATTGCGTCTCAATTGGAGTTGCAAAGTTTTGTATAGTCAACTGCAAAAAAGCGACAAACTCAAAATTAACCAAGCAAATATGTTAGTGAACCGGACCTGCAAGTAAATTAAATACGCAACCAGTATGTTTATGAAATAGAATCGTTTGAATAATAGATAACAAAGTTATTAGACCCCAACCGGGGGAACCCGGGGGGTCTATAGGATTTGCCTCTGTCCGTCTGTCCGTCCGTCCGTCTGTCCGTCCGTCCGTCTGTGCGTCCGTCCGTCCGTCACGCTAATCATACAACACTTTGTCCGCGGCACTTTGGTATGAAGCCTTTGTCCTAGGCTTCTGAAACTTCACACAGTGAAAGAATATATATTGCAGGTGTGCAACGTCGAGGTTTCAGTTTGATCGACCAAATATTGTCGAAATGACGGGGGTCTGAACTTAGACGATTTTGAGATATTTCGAGATGTTTGTACAACACCTTGTCCGCGGCACTTTGATATGAAGCCCCTGTCCTAGGGTTCTGAAACTTCCCACAGTGACAGAATATAAATTGCAGGTGTGCAACGTCGAGGTTTCAGTTTGATCGACTAAAAATTGTCGAAATTACGGGGGTCTGAACTTAGACGATTTTGAGATATTTGGGGGTGTTTGTACAACACTTTGTCCGCAGCACTTTGGTATAAAGCCTTTGTCCTAGGCTTCTGTAACTTCACACAGTGAAT
>LQRL01180650.1:17006-33247 GCA_001703475.1 Hydroides elegans | reverse complement strand
CCCCCCCCCCCCCACACACATTGTCGGCCACAACCCTCTCTTCGTACTCGCCACGATTATCGCTTTTGTAGCCCGTTTTCTGAGTTCCATCATACATGTACGTCATTGACGATCCATTATACATGTATGCGTCATTTCGTAGACGCACTGTGTATAGCACGTGATATTACTATTTTGATGTTACATTCAAATTTAGAATATCTCTATTTTTATTATATCTAAATAATTTCGAAATAGCATTACTTATTATGAATATATGTAGCATTTTGTTGGCTACATTTTGAGTGTTTTTTTTAATAAATCCATAAGCTCATCATTCAATCAGAATGGGTATTGATGATTAAAAGACTCCGTTTTACTAATCAGGCATATTGGATGAGTTGTAATGTTTATAGAAATTATGAACCCTAATGAAGTTGATGTTATCTTTCAGCAAGAAAAACTGGTACGAAACAGGAAGAATCTTTTTAACGTCGTTGAACAACTCCAATGGTAAGATATATTTTGAACTGAGTTTCAGTTGGACCTGATTAGGAAACCCAAAAACTCTGATCGTTCGTTAAACGCATGATACGATAGGCTGACTTATGTCGCTTTTTTCACGCGACATAAGTCAGGGCTTTTCAATTTTTGATCGTTGCGGTGAATTTGAATTCACGTGCAAAATACACAAAAAAAAAACGCGATAGATAATCTGTCTTTACGCATGCTTGCCTTTGCGTCCCCGTTGAAAAATAAATAATAACGTTTTGGTACTAGGACTGCTGTTCATAAATACGATCCACATGATATAATTATGAGCGTGAGTATAAAACATCTTCAATGAAGGGATGTGCTCTGTTTGTAGACAACCAAGGACAGAGTGCATTTGAAGTTATAATAAAAATAGCAATACGTTTTGTCCCTAACTCCATTGTGAGCAATTCATGTGAGGACATTAGCTTCACAATACACTACAAAACATCTTACTACTAAATGAGCAAAAATCATTGACAATGCAAGTATACCATGACATAAAAGTAATAATAAATCCTTAAATGATGATCGCATCAATAAAACTGTTGTAGTATTTTAAGATAGCATGTCGCTGCATTAGTAATATCATTTGATCGTTCGCAATCAATATGATTTTCAGTTGAACGTGCTCTTCCTTTTTACTCTAAATACACATCATTCAACTGGTCTAGGCTAAGGAATTTGAACATGCATATATGGTTTACATTTTTAACAACACTCTCGAATATAAAAAAAAAATAACATAAAATTCAATATACATCATTGCTCAAATTGGTTTCTTAGATTGATCAAAGGTTTGGCAGACATGACCTATAAGGGACATTTCATATAGCTTTAAATTACTGATTAAACCTTTTGTTTGCTTCGTTGATGTCTTTAGATATGCGATAAACACTTCTTTCCCGTTTCCAAAGGTACTTCTTCTGCTGGGTCATTGTCCTTGGACAATCTTGTTGTAAGTCATCAATAGATTCAATAGTTTGTTTCCTCGGTAACTAGCCTTTCCATACACCTACCCAGTTTATTTTAATTCCATAGAAAAGTTATATATTTGTGTGCATTCGGATAAGGTTAATGAGCTCAAACATCATAAGAATCTAATGTATAGTTTAGTGAGAACCATATTTTGTTTTAAGACAAATATTGTCGTTCACGATGTAATACGATGCACAAAATGATTAGTTAAACTGTGTCACTTTGCAATATTGTTACGCATGCATTGATCCATTTTCTACTGTGCATTATAGGCAGCAGTTCAAAGACGAAATTCTCAGCAAACAATCGAGCGTCAACGAAGACCAACCAGACGCAACTACAACAACAACCGTTGCTACGCATGCCACTGCATCCACCTCCCTTGACAACCACAATGAGCACCTCCTTCCGCATCTTCCGTCGACGGATTCAACGTCCTCATCACCACCGCGTACTCGGCGCAATAATTTCCGGCGTCATATCGACACGCTACTCGCGCGCAACCTCGATTCGGTGCTACTCAAGTCGCTCGAGGAGAACAGCATGTGGCGCTCGTCGGAAAGCGTCATTAAGGAGAACGGTGTTGCGTCGGAACATGAGGATATGTGTGCGAGTATAGAGGAGCTGGATAAAGAGGGAGTGGGGCATGATTGTGTGGGGGATAACGCGGGTTTTATCGATAGTACGGTGGTACCGAATGGGGTGTTAGATGATAGTAGCTCGTTACCTGATCTGAACTGCACAGTAGCACTTGAAAGGACTGAACCTGTAGATATTCACGTTGAACCGCCACCTCCAGTAGAGCAACGAAATCAAAGCAACTGCATTATACAAAAACAAAACTCGATATGCGAGCAAGAACCCGAGTCATTATGCACTGATATAAAGTCGCCCCTTATCACGTTTAATAGAGTGCAAAGTGAAAGCTCAATAGAACGACGTTACTCGTCGGTGGATATACCAGGTATCAGCATTGTTAGTGAAACGGATGATGGGAAAACCGGGAGTGAGTACAGCTTACTTCCCAATGGCATGGTTGTTCGTGCCGTCCCTAATATCAAACTGCTCTCCTATCATGGTTCTGAATACAAAGGCTCAAAAGGGCGGCTAGGACGCTGTTCGAAAAGTCCAAATAAATCAAAAGTTAAATTAAACAATAATCCATGTATGCAAGCAAACTGTGGATCTGCGCATCAGGATAGATTAAGCAGCTCGAATCCTCATGTAGGGAATGCAATAGATCCCGTGGACCCACCCTCAATCCTAGGAGATGTTGAATCGACTGAAAGTAATTTTGGTGGTAGTTTTCCGGGCCGTGAAAATCACCGGAAAATGAAACCGGTGGGTGCGCAGAAATTCTCGAAAGATGAGCTCTACATGATGTGGAAAGTGTCAGAACGGGAACTGAAAAAACAACTGGAAAGTGCTCTGACTAAAAACGAAGAGTTAGAGAAAGAGTTAACTGTTTTAAAAATGCAACAAAGATAGCACAAATAGGTTGTTTTTAAACTAAAAGTATAAATATTTTGTTCAGCTTGCAGATGTTAAGGTTTATTTGTGATGAAGCGAAATTAGTTTTATGTAGATTATCTCGAAAAAAGCGTCACCTACTATTGATTTGTGTAAGTTAATTGATTTAGATATAATCGTATGCCCTATATGACGTTATTTGTAAGATAAATCGTACTTTATTATAAGATTTTAGAAATGTAATGTGAGATATTTTTCGTTCATTATATCGAAAAAAGCTCCATCTACAATTGATTTGTGTAATTGATTCTAGATATAATCATATGTCATATATGAAGTTATTTGTAAAATAAAGCGTACATTTACCATAAGATTTTAGAAATGTAATGTAAGATAAATTCGTCCATTTTCTAAGTTAAGTCCTATGATATTGCGATCAGTGATATTCTGACAACGATTTTTCCCGTCCAGTATTTGGTTTAATCCATCCTCATGATATGCAATTATTTGTAATGACTAAATTGAAAATATATGTATTTACAATATGACTTTGTGTTATATCGTCTATTGTTGACTCAATAACATATTTTTTCTTCTTCTTTTTTTATAATTTACATGGGGATGTTCTGGTTTTGCGAAGACCACAACCACACTTCAGGATTATTCAGAAATTCCTAAAATACTCTAAGCGAATTTAAATATCAAACATTTCTTCCAACATAGGGTTCTATACGATTGAATGAAATGTTCTGCGCACAGAGGCTCTGTCTGATACGCTTTTTTGCACTGCGTTTAAACATGCGTCACGTGACATTCGGGCAAGTCGAACGTTAATGTCATTAGTAACTGGTGCGTGTGACAATTCGTCAAAAAAATGAAATATGATATATAATTATGTATGGTAATAATGCTAAATGGTTATGAACGTAATCCATTCGAATGATACTGCAGTTTAAGTAATGTTTCACGATAACTTAACTTAGATACATGTATAATCAAATTATAACCGGACCCTGTTGTTAATGTAATATTGATTCTTGAATGTAAAAAAAATATTGTTTTTTTTTATTGATTAAGTGTGAGTTGTAATGTAAGGTTAACTCAAAACTTCTGTGATATTTCAATGGAAAGTCACTTTTATCTATAAGTGCACGTGTATAAAGTTCATTCACATTTTGCATTGGCATCATTTGCGGATTCTACATACATTTTGGTTCCCTTGTAGAACCTACATTATTCATCCAAGTTTTAGATTTACAAAACCAAACATTTTTTTTTAGTATTTAAAGGGGGTAGTTGAATTTAAAGAAAACACTCAATTTTTATTCAGGCCAACTGCTTTTTCATTGGAAAAGTACTATTTTTATAACAAAACTTCAATAAAAAATGTCTTTAAATCAGTGCAGCTCCTTCGAGCTTCCCCCCTCCTTGAGGCGCGTTTGAGTTATCATAAGGAATACATAAAAAACACGTTATTTGGGGGGATACAAAGCTCGAGGAAGCTTCCTGTATGGCAAGGCCCTAATTTTTATTTCTCGAATATCTCGATTCACAAGCAATGTCCTCAGAGGTAGAAACTTGCATTCAAATATACATTTGTACAGGAAAACGTATGGTGGTGACCTTCCCGACACTAGTGGTTAACTGGTTTGCATATGAAATTATTTAAAACGTAATAAAAATGTATATTGTATAGATTTGAAGTAAGTTAGAACTATGTTATCAATGCATTTTACTGCAGGTCATAAAAAATATATATTTCAAATGATATCACGCTTTGTTGATGTTCGGGTCTGAAAATAGTTTATCACTAAAGACGGCTTAGTCTAAAAGTTAAGGAATTAGAAGTCCATAGATCTAAACTTCAATGGAATGTTTTTTATTCACTGGAATTTTATTTAAAACACGAAGTTTTATACCCATATAAATATGTAAATCTCATTATATCACTGAATTGTACATATGTGTCGTAAGTGGATGTTTCTTTATAAACTACATGTATATATTTAATTGTTTATTTCAGCGGGCAAATATTTTGCAAGAAATGTAATATAGCGATGTTTGATTCTACATTTGTAATAATATATAACCAAATAAATATATTCATTTGCAAAATGTTTTCTTGTGCATACTGCTGTACATACCTCAAATAAAATTGCTTATTAATAAACTCTACATAAAGAAGTTGAAAGCTGCGAAGATACTACAAGTTGTATTATCTGATACCTTAATCAGTCGTTGTCCTTGGATCAGATGTTGTTTTGCTGCCGTTTTGCTAGCCCATTGGTATTATTTACAAACATAGATTTTGAGTTTTACTGTAACCGGTTACTGTTGTATGTTGTACATGTAAGATAAAATGATACTCTAATGAATCAAAGTTAGAAAAAAGGCAAGTAAATTTTCTCTAGACCTATTTTCGAACATATTTGAAATCGTTTTTATGCTGATTTCAAGGACCTGTATTAATTTAGTGGACAACATTTTAATTTGACTGATATAATTGAAAGCACAGCTAGGATCTACACCGTGCCATGAAAAAGTGCTTCGAATAGAGGCCTCTCCTATATATAAGATAATTTATTCAGAACAATCTATAAAAAGACATTGCCATTATTTTAAAGGTAAGATAAAAACTAGATTGTGTTGGTTATGAGATGACTATTGATATCAGTTAAAGCGACAACACAAGTAGTATATTTTCAAGGTAAAATAACAAGTAGAATAAGGTAAAATATACAATCAATGGTTTGGATGCAAAACACACTTAAAGAAATGCCATTAACATATACAAATAGAGACTACAGATTATATTTATATTCGTTAATATATAACTATAACCAGTTAATGTGACCGTACAATTTATTAATGGGAATAATATAATCAAGTGAACGCATTTAACATTGAAGGCCTTCTGAAATATAAAAAGGGATAACGAGTGTTCAGCGCATTTAAGATGGATATATACACGTATATAATCGGAACATTAGTGTTCATACTCTCGTATGTAGCGTTTTACAAACGGGATAGAAAGTACAATTTACCTCCTGGACCGAAACCCCTTCCCATCATCGGTACACTGCACAAAGCATCAATGTTACTCTATGAAAATCTCCCGAACATGAAAAAGAACTATGGGGACATATCGCTGTTTTACGCTGGTCCCATTCGCGTCGTGTTTCTCAACTCAATCGAAGCAGCCAAGGAAGCATTTGCAAACCACGCAAAAGTCTGCTCGGATAGAGGGCTTGATTATTCACTGTGTCGGCGCACGATGAATCCACATAGGAATGGCATCATAGATCATGATTACAATGCACGCCTAAAAGACAATAGGAGCTCATCATTGACCATATTCCGCAACCTAGGCGTCGGGAGGTCTACAATGGAAGAACGCATTTTGGAAGAAGCAACTACTCTAGTGAATGTGATAAAATCGAGAAATGGCGAGGCGTTTGATCCGGGTCATACCATTGGTTATTCGGTTGCAAACGTCATAACTTCAGTTGTGATTAGTAAGCGATTTGAACACAATGACCCTGAATTATTACAAATAATTAAATTAGCTGATGATTTGATGTCGTTAGGGGCACATTCGATATTCATAGACTCATTGAATTTTCTACGGTTTATACCGCCTCTCAACAAGCCATTCCAGCAGATGCAGGAATGCAATCAAGGATTGAAGGATTTTATGTGGAAATATGCTGCGGAACACATAAAAGATTATGACACGCAGAACTCGGACTTTGTTTACAATTGGATTGAAAACAATAGCAAAACAGATATGGATGAAGATAATTTAAAAACAATTTTACGCGATTATATCATTGCTGGGATAGAAACCACCACAACCAGTCTTAAATGGACCATAGTACACCTCGCGAACAATCTGGAGATTCAAAATAAATTGCACGAAGAAATCGATCGAACGATTGGAACCGATCGTCCGATACGCCTCAGCGATCGAGACCAATTGCCGTATTTAGAAGCCCTGATACTAGAAGTTCAACGCAAATCTACTACTGTCCCAAATGCGCTTCCTCACTACACTCGTGAAGACACGAAAATAGGCGGATATAGTATTCCAGCCAATACCGCAGTATGTTCCAATTTGGTAGCGATTCACTTTGATGAGAGCACATTTGAGAATCCGCACGAACTCCGACCGGAGCGATTTATTGATGATGATGGTAAATTCATCAAGCACCCGAATGTGATCCCATTTGGAATCGGAAAGCGGGCCTGTCTCGGTGAGCTGCTGGCTAGGCAGGAGCTGTTCCTGTTTACCGCTGCCCTGGTTCAACATTTCCGATTCGTGTTGCCCGACGGAACGACGAAAATAGACGATGAAGGGATGATGCATTTCACTTATGGACCAAAGAGATTTCAAGTTCGGGCTCTTAGTCGTTAGAATAATGATTATTAAGATTGTTACTTCCTTACATTTACTAGATATAAGTAACTTATTGCAACCGACAAATCAATGAAAAATACGAACTTCGTATTTATCGTTCATCTTAGGTCGCATTTTTTGTACGCAAGCTTGACAGCTATAACCACTATATTAACAATCTGGTATATGTGTTTTTGATGTATCTGCTTCATGGTGATATAATGACATTTAATAGAATAAATTGCATAAATCAAATAGTTTTAAAAACTCTTAAATACATATCCTAGTTCTCATCCTTGCAATATGGTTTAAGTGGCTGACTTTTTTATCTAGACCCATTAGTTGAAACAGCCAGGCAGACATTTTTTGGGTGAGCAAGTGGTTATAATAGAAAATCAATGTTTTGGATGAGATAATGACACCAATGGCACTTGAAACAATGTCATTGGTGTTTAAAATAGACATGACTCTGTTATTACATGTTATTATAAAGTGATGTATGTTCCATTCGCTTATAAACAAGTGTTCTAATGCAAGTGAAATACGTATTGTTGTCGTATTACAAATAACTAAGAGCACAGTATATAAACGGTTTATTTGAAACATAAATGAGGATAGATCATGTTTGATGCATTTAACATGGATATATACACGTTTATTATCGCAGCGTTAGTATTCGTACTCTCCTATGTAGCGTTTTACAAACGGGACAGAAAATACCACTTACCCCCCGGACCAAAACCCCTCCCTATCATTGGAACACTACACAAGGCATCGATGCTTTCTTATGAAAACCTCGCGAATTTGCAGAAATCATTTGGCGCCATCTCGCTTTTTTACGCAGGACCAATTCGCGTTGTATTTCTTAACTCAATCGAAGTCGCCAGGGAAGCGTTTGTCAATCAAGCGAAAGTTGTCTCCGATAGGGGTCTCCACGATTCACTATGTCTGCGTACATTGAATCCCCGGATGAAGGGTATTATAGACCAAGATTATAACGTCAGTCTCAAAGACAACAGGAGTGCATCATTGACCATATTTCGCAACCTTGGCGTCGGGAGATCTACAATGGAAGAGCGCATTTTGGAAGAAGCACATACGCTTGTGGATGTGATTAAATCGATAGGTGGCAAGGCGTTTGATCCTGCTCATACTCTGGGATGCTCAGTCGCTAATGTCATCTTATCGGTTGTCCTTAGTAAACGATTCAAACATGACGACCCTGAGTTGTTACGAATTCTTAAGATAGCTGATGATGAGATATCGTGCGGAGCGAATTCGATATTCATAGACTCACTGAATATATTGCGGTTTATACCGCCTTTCCGTTATTATTTTAAGCGAATGCAGGAATGCGATCAAGGATTGAGAGATTTCATGTGGAAATATACTGAGCAACACATGGAAGATTATGACGGTCAGAACTCGGACTTTGTTTATAATTGGATAGAGAAAAATAGCAATAACGAAATGGATGTGGAGAATTTTAAGTTTATTCTACGTGATTTTATCATTGCGGGAACAGAAACGACCGCTACTAGCCTTAAGTGGACCATAGTACATCTAGCAAATAATCCGAGAATTCAAGATAAATTACACGAAGAAATCGACCGCGTCATTGGAACAGATAGGCCAATACACCTCAAAGATAGAGGCCAATTACCGTTCTTAGAAGCCCTGATTCTAGAGATTCAACGCAAGAACACGATTGTCCCAACGGCGCTGCCACATCAAACTCGCGAGGACACGAAAATAGGCGGATTTGACATACCGGCGAACACTGCTGTGGCTTCCAATTTGTTAGCTATTCACTATGATGAGAACACATTTGAGAACCCTCACGAATTCCGACCAGAGCGATTCATTGATTCTAATGGAAAGTTTATCAAGCACCCGAATGTTATCCCGTTTGGAATCGGAAAGCGGGCATGTCTCGGAGAGCTACTCGCGCGACAGGAATTGTTGCTGTTTACCGCTGCTCTGGTTCAGCATTTCCGGTTTATGCCACCGGAAGGGGAGACAAAAATAGATGATGAAGGGGATCTGCACTTCACATATGGACCAAAGAAATTTGAAGTTCGCGCTGTTAGTCGTTAAGATAATAATGAAGTAGTGAATCCGTGATTTACATCACCGTGTGATAATTTCTATTTATACGGACATAAACTACATACAGCTTCAAATGTTGTCGTGCCCTAACTATGGTGTAGGCTGCAGCAAGTATTAAGATTTTAATATGTATCGCCATATTTTAGAAATGTTAAAAAAATACATGTGTAATTGTTAGCATGAGTGTACGTTCAAAGTCTTGTATATTTGAGATCTTTAGAGTTGATTTTGCATAAAAATGGTTACAATTTACGAATAAACATGAATCTTGTTTTAGGGAACGATTATAATGTTTTCGACAAAGCGACAAATCGACATAGCAACAAATTCATTTTGAAAATAAAATGCGGTTATAACTGTCACGGTTGCGTCGATAGACGAGAGAGAAGTCATCTAAATATTTGATTATAGAATGTGTGTTCCCTTTTGTAAGAAACGATCATTGTTACATAATAATAATTCAATCACGCCAAATTGGATAGTCATAATCAGAACAGACATGCACAAGAATAATGATAATACCTCTATTTGTATTTCAATATGATAACTGCTTTCATCTTAATGAGAGTTATTTTCTTTTATTTTGCTGAATTTAAAATAAAAACTCGTATTTAATTTATACTACTTTTGTTAGCAAAATAACACCGCGTCCGATAAGCAAAATAACATTTTACCCTTTCATAAAATATTCTTTTTGAATAAGTTTCATTAAATTTTTTGGTTTTTACTCTTCTACTTTAAAGCATTCGTTAGATTATCAACAATAATTTTTGTAGATGTTCATTATTCTGTGAACATGCATTTATAAAAAAAAATCTCATTTGATGAGTAAAAGACGCTCATTTAAAAGAGATATCTACAAACGTACGCTAACAGACTGATTTATGTCTATAGAATTATATCTATTTGAATTATGCTATTTCATTAAAATTTTTATATGATCCTTTATATGAAATACAATAAAACATTTTGCCGTTAGAACAAAGAAAAAAGAGATTTGATAATTTTCGATAATTTATTCAACAAAACGAGGTTTTCTATTTACTCATACTGATGTACCATTTAAATTGCAGCGACAACAATGTAATTTTTAAACATAATCTTTCCAATTAGCAATAAAAAGCTACAATACATTGATGTATTTTGTTTGTATGATTTCATTTTTAACATTAGATTTTGAACCGTAATATGTAACTTTATCTGAGAGAAAATATCCGACGTAAAACGAAAATGTTTCCAAAATATTTCCAAAAGTAACCGTGTATCCATCTTCGTGTATGTCGCTTAATTTGAGCCTTCTTCATATTTTGCTTATAACTCCATCTCATCGACGGCGGTGTCCAGGTCGGGGTGAAAACCCCTCTCCATCACTTCCTCCGTCACCCTCTCTACTGACTCCGCCATCCCAATTGAAACCGCCATTTCCCCCGCCTCCCCCTCCGCCTCCACCACAGCCTGGAAATAGTTATTATTATTATAATCATCATTATTGACAACATTTAGATTTCCCTACCGCGCTTGCAATGCTATTAAACCCCTCAACGCCTCACCTTATGCTCAATCGAACTACATATACAACTAGACTACCATATTTGATAAAAAGTCTAGGTTATGTACTAAAATAATATAAAAAGAGCTAAGATTATACAACTCTTCGAAAAATGTTGGGATCAATACTGTTATCATACTGATCAGATTTCATCAGATGAAACTGATCGATCACAGGTCATTGTGTTATCATTAATAAAATGAAAACAGTATATTGATTTAGACTCCACCGTCAAAATGTAAAAGGATTGAAATTGTTTTATGAAACAGGTGATTGGGATAGATTGCCGTGCTTTAATTATATCAGAAACATGTATGTGATCTGTATGATAGTCACATAATGTGAGATGAATTTAATATCGTTCAAGCTTGTCTATCAATTTCTCTAAAGTAGAATTCTAGTTATGTTTTCCTTATAATCTAGACATTTTAATGTTAATATTACATATTTGCAGTTTCAGTATATGATTAATAATTGTCAGTTACAAACCTTCACCAGTGTCCAGCAGTGCTGCCAAAGTAAACATCAGTCCAAATAACAACAGAAAAGATATGCGAGCCATATTGGTAGGAATGTATACATAGTTAAACTTAGTTATAGACTCTATGAAAAAGTAGATTGACTAAATTATGCCCACATTATTTATGGATATTTATTTTCATGCAATCATTATGTAACCCCTGTTTCATGCTCTATTCAGAATATGAACAAATAAGATAACTTGTCAGGCTTTTGAAACAGGATGATTTAATACATAAGTTCATTTATATTTTAAAATATCTAAGGAATTAATTTTTTGTGAATAATTAAACGATTAAAAGAGTCCGTGTTCTGAATAAAAGATACCAGCATAAAAATTAAGTACAAATGTAAGTGTTTGTTCCCAAATCCGATTTACGGAAAGTTACGGAAAGATGATCTTACCTCTAATGTCAGCAACCAAGTTAAAGATAACCAATAAGCATCGTATCTTATTTAGAAATTAAGTTTGTCTTTCAATATGCAATTAAGCATGCTCAAATTGATCATTTGAAATTATAGTTCACATGCAAAAGAATAATCATCATACCAGTACCTGTATTTCATAACAAGCATGCTGTCATTATCGTTAGGATAGATAAGTTGATGTTTTGTTTGCTTTATCATTTGATATTTTCTTTATTAAGATTTTAATTTTTAAAACAAATTAAGCACAAAATGACGCAAATTGATAATAACCAATTTATTCAAAAACGTAAGATAATATAATCATTATGCCAGTATTGTGTTTAGACTTTTTTCACTTGCTATGTGTTTTACAGATTCTTAAAATGTGAATTATTTCTCTATTGGCAATCATGCTTCACAAACAAAATGTAGCGTGTAGATTGATTGATTTTAAAGGAGTTTAGTGGAATGGTGAGACGTTGGTAATTATAATGAAATATTGAGAAAATGTATCAATACAGTGGCGCGCACTCCCAACTTCTCTAGACAAACGCTAAACGCTAAACGGTAAACGCACAAACGCTAAACGCTAAACCCTTAAACGCTAAACGTTACACGCTAAACGCTAAACGTTAAACGCTAAACGCTAAACCAACGCACACACAGGTGTAAAGGGTATATAAAGGACATCATTGTGAGTGCTTATCTTTTTATCTTATATGCCCTTTCATCAAACGCTAAACGCTAAACGTTAAACGCTAAACGCTAAACGTTAAACGCTAAACGTTACACGCTATATTCTGATCTTGCAAACCCTTAAACGTTAAACGCTAAACGCTAAACGTTAGAGAAATCGAGAAGTTAAGTATGCGCGCCACTGTAAATCATTGTCATTTTTATATAGAATACAAAAATAGTATTTAGCCATCTTTTTGGCGTTTTTCAAGTTTCTTTTTGTCACCAAATTTCAAAAATAAATAGGTTGCTATTAAATTTGACAACAAGGGAGATAGGTCATTTGAGTTGTATGTGAATATGTTTTCATTTACATCAAAGACGAATGTATATTTTAAACAATCTAATAAAGTGAATTTCACTCTAAAGCTATCAGTATTTGACCATCCCTCCCCTTCAGCTCCACATGCTCTGCAGACATTGCCTCCAATACGGTATTATGTCACACAATTTCTAATATACTAGGGTAGAATAAACTGCCAAAAGACTACGAAAGTTTCACGTACTTTTTGTCATGAAAAGTGCGATTCCTAATACAATGCGATTTCTAATACAAAAGTGTAGTTTTAAAACATCACTAATTACCAATCAAAATTTCAATAATTGATGGATTTTTTTTATATGATATCAGTTTGAATATTAAAATTTGAACCATAATTTATCGCTTTACATGGAAAAAATATCTGACGTAAAACATCGAATTAAATGTTTCAAGTATCCACGTGTCCATATACATGCATGTAATTTCAGCCTTCTCCGATCATCCTTCGCTTATTTCTCATCTCATCAACGACGGTGTCCTGGTCGGGGTGAAAACCCCTCTCCCTCATTTGCTCCATCTCCCTCTCTACTGACTCCGCCATCCCAATTGCCAAACCCTCCTCCGCCTCCACCACCGCCTCCACCACTTCCACACCCTTTGAATAGTTAATACCATTATTATTGCTATTATTTATATAGTCATATCTTATGTTATTGATCGTATCTACCCAAAAATGTATTTGTGTGGATTTTCATTGTCATCAATAATAGAGTTAAATGGCAGTACAAATTATATCTGACATAGTTGGTTTTGCGGTGCCAGGAATCATGACACGTGTCTAACTATGACATAACACATATGACAGTTGTGTTTTACTCATATTCAACATAACAAGTGTTTTGCGATTCGATTTTTTGGCCGGAAACATTTTGGCACATATTGTTACTTTGGGGATTTTATGGCTGGAAACTTTTTGGCCGGATACTTTATGGCTAGAAACAGTCAAATCATGTCGCTGTTGAATACCTTATGGTCGGATGTGCTTTAGCAGTAGACTTTTTTACCCAGGTTTGTTTTTAATAAAGATTACCGTGTTTTATATTAAATATATGATATATTTGATATTTTGAAATTTGCTGGTATATCCTTTTTACTGACTATAACTTACTATTATTAATACGTTTAACAAACTTCTTCATTAGTGTATGGGTGAGCGCAATTATATCATTTTGAACACTTAAAGCTAATATGTATTGATAGTTACTTCTGAAATTTGGTTAATTGTACTCAATCACAAACCTTCAGCAGTGACCAGCAATGCCGTCAAAACAACCACAAGTCCAAACAACATAACAAGAATGCGAGCCATGTTGGTCAGAAGCTGTATACATAGTGAGAATATAACGTTATAAATCATACGACAAAAGTAGATTAACTTAATTATCACAGCATTTTTTGGAGATATTTTTTTTCATGCAATAATCCTATAAACTCTAGTCCCTGTTTCAAGTTCTATTCATAAAATAAACAAATAAGATAACTGGTAAGACGTTAAAAGATGTTACCATACATACATAAGTTCATCTTAATTATACCAAATCTAATGTAACAATGTCTGGCAAATAATTTTAAAAAATTAAAGAAACTTAAACGTCCATTAAAAAAAGAACTGACTTATAGATTATATAAAAATGTAGGTTATCTTTTGTTTCCTTAACCGATTTCGCAAAGACACGGAAAGATTATCTTACCTCTAAAGTCAGCAACCAAGTACAAAATAAGAAGTGTGCATCGTCTCTTATTTCCCGGTTCCCTGTTTTTCCATTGTTCTTTCAGTGTAATAAATAACTAATCGCCCAGTTCAGCGGGGAATTACTGAAGCAGGGTTGTCTTCCGAGAAACAATGGATGACTAATTGAGTACTTTGTGACACATATGTCACTATCGGTGACATGGATTAAAGTGCTAATGCCTGGACACATTTAAAGCGTTTATGAGTTTCTCATATTTTCAAAGGCCTCCTTAGTATACGGTCACATTGGAAGCCTTTTCGAGTTTTTTTCCCCACAAATCATGTCTAATGTATTTCTTATGAGTAAGTTTAATCAGAACATAACCACGCGCTTCTTTTTAAGAAGCTGGTCGAGTTTAGATTGCCCAAAAAGAAATACATTTGAAGACGGTGTTGTTTTTAGAAAAAAATCCCGGAACTCTACCAATGTGGCCAGGCCATTTAAGCAATTGAAACCAAAAGCGTTTCTCGCTTATTTATTCAAGAGAGATGCGGCTTTTAGTTTCCTAAAATAAATCTTTAAAAAAGAATCTGAACAGTTTCTAATGAAAAAACAATACATGCGCCCAGACCCTTAAATGATACGTTTACAGCGACGACTTTTTATCCAATCTTATTTTTTTATTGTCTATAAATAATTATTGTTCTATCCTCTATTTCTTTATAATATACTCTATATATTTTTCCAAGCATATTTATCAGCACTTAAAAACGAAGACGCTTTAGATACTCATGATTATCATTTATTGATGTGATCACCCTAAACACGAATTGTAAAATGACAGAAATCCTTTCTGTTGATCTATTTAAACACTGTGATCTTCAATCAAACAGCTGTTCATGTAATAGCGAAAAACTCGACTTATGAATTGCAATTACGGACCGTCGCTAATTAGCAACTTTAAATTTCTTAAGAAACCTGGAAATAAGCCGGTTATCCGATTTTGACTCGGGCTATCTTCGAATTACACCTCTCGACTGCGTCTCGAAGTTAGTAATTCTCATACCGCCCTCACAAAATCGGATAACCTATACTTATTTAGAAATAAAGTGTTTATTTTCTTTCAATTTGCAATTAAGCCCAATCACATTTACTATTTCAATTATAACAAACACGCGAAAGAATCGTCATCATACTACTATGTTCTTTCATATGTATTATATCTTAATGATTTAATCATTAGAGGCGTTGCCTATATGTCTCATGCTAACATTGTTGTTTAGGTAATCCTGAATAAGAAAAATAATTCAGACGTTATTTAATATATTTTTAATGATAAATTAAATGAAACAGTGTTGCATATTAAATGTTTTTTCCATGATAGATTCTCAAAAAATGTTTAAGAATAAATTATTATTCGAACGTAATTACAATATAATTAGGCTGAATTATTTCATATGGTGCTTGTAATCCATACTAGATAATAGTTTTTTTTTTACTGTGAAAGGCTTGTGTTTGCTAAACCATGATATACACTAAAAACTGAACTGGAAATTACTAAATTCATTA
>LQRL01180632.1:3517-20122 GCA_001703475.1 Hydroides elegans | reverse complement strand
TCTCGAAAAACCGCTAATTTCGGACATTTTGGCCAATTTCGGCCATTTCCGGTGGCCGAACCTGGCCGAAACTGTCAAAAGGCACATCTACGGACCAAAATCTTTCATTTGAGCCTATAACCAAGTCTCTATGACCTTCCGTTCAAATGTTCTAGCCTGTACAGGCTCAAGTCTTGAAAAACCGCTATTTTGGCTATTTTGGCCAATTTGACCACTTCCGGTAGGGTGTTTTTGACCGAAATGGTCAAAAGGCACATCTACGGACCAAGACCTTTCATTTGAGCCTATAACCAAGTCTCTATGATCTTCCGTTCAAAAGTTCTAGCCCGTACAAGCTCAAGTCTGAAAAAACCGCTATTTTGGGCTATTTTGACCAATTTGACCACTTCCGGTAGGGTCTTTTTGACCGAAATGGTCAAAAGGCACATCTACGGACCAAGACCTTTCATTTGAGCCTATAACCAAGTCTCTATGACCTTCCGTTCAAAAGTTCTAGCCCGTACAAGAAAGCGATGACAGACAGACGGACGGACAGACAGACGGACAGACAGACGGACAGACGGACGGACACCCCAACTCTATAGGCCCCCAACTTTTGGGTTGGGGCCTAAAAACCAGAAGTTCCGATAACGGATAGTCAAACTGACACGTCCCCTTCAAAATCAAATCTAAAACTATGGATTCATGTATAGGGCACGAAAAACACGACTCGTCATGTCGCAGTTGAGCACTAGCACTAGCATCACCACATTTGTCAATCAATGAAATTTTTTGAGAAGCGAGCCGTTGATGGTGAGTCATTTTGACCAACTTTAAGAATCAATTTTGACAAATGGTATTTTCTTGGTAATATCAATTCGCAAAATACTAATACTTACATTATGTGTAGTATGTAATGCTAAAGTAGCCTATAAATTGATAAAACCACAAAATCCGAAAACCGTTGTTTATTTTATATCGATAAAAATACTATGACAGATAAGTTTCAAATTATTATCGAAAGAAACCAAGCAAGTTAAATTTGCTTTTAGCCGAATATTTCAGGGACTTTCAGAAGAGACGGAACATAAGTGGTGTTTCGAATAAACATGCTACTTTTTTTCAGTCAAACACACAAGGATATAGTTAGCTGGAAGGTAAACAAAAGCACGTGTCAGTAGGTAAACAAAAGTCCTTCTGCTTATGATTTGATCATGGTTCGATTCAAACAGTTTGTTTTTGACATCAGATTTTGCAGACAACGTTAAGTCCTGTTATTTGCTAAATTCTTAAACCTATCAAATATTGCCTTCATACTTTCTCCTGTTACATGTTTCAAACGATAAAGAATACTGAGAAAATTGACGTTTAATTGGCGCGTATGAAATTTTTGCGAATGTGCGAAGTCGGATGCAAAAGACTATCGCTCATTAGATTACAAATTCTACTTTGATTAGATAAAAATTCAATCAATAATATTACAATTATATGAGATATATACTTCAAATTTATATTTTTGAAGGAATTTTCGTGAAACAATCTAATATCCCAAACAGCCATTCTAATTTTGAACCACGTGCTTTTGTTATTTGAAGCTCTGATCTTGCAAATTACATATTTTTGTGAGAAAACCTACATTGGTATATAATAAGTGTGGTTGAAGATTTTGTTATTTGGGAGTTTTGCTAGATAATAACTCATTATAATAAAAATAGTTGAAAAATAAGGATTTATTTTCCTTGCGATGAAACCTATTTGTCGTGTTGTAAGGGCAAGGTCAAATGCGAGTCGATGCTCTCAAACTGTGGAATATTAATTCGGCGTGTCATTGGATTAAAACGTCCTTCACCTCATTAACATAAATAAATGTATCCTTGTGTACAATAAAATTTCAGTAAAGTAGAAGAATGTGACAACCTTTCACGAAATGATTGGTTATGAAATTCTACTTCCAATTGTTTATTACGGTAAGAGTTACAATAACCGATTAATGGCAGATTTGTGCGAACTTGGGTAAAAATAATTGTACAGAATGAATATTTGTTTCCAATGAATATTTAGATCAAAATGATTTAAATATTTAAACAAAATGACATGAATTTTGATTGTATACTTTGTGCGATTTCTAAATGATCTACTTTCATTTCGCGCAATCTCCCCAGTAAAGCGATTGACATTCAAAATTCTGGAATTTATCTAGTATCACTATAACAAGAGAGGGGTAACATTGCGATTCAAGTCATTTATGGGGATTGAAGGTTACAAATAAAAGATCATATCCGAAACAGATTAACTGAAGGAAAATGTACATGTAGGAAGTTATGAAACGTTGCCTTATTTGAATGATTCAATGTTATACTTATTAAAATGGTTTCTTATTTCTGATTTGTACATTCTTGTTCTAAATTGGTTTATTTAAACCGACTATATAGTTGTTTTTCAGAAGAGGGACTGTAGCCCAGGCAAAAGTTTAAGCTTTACCATCCAGCAATAAAATGATGTTGATTATTATTAAGAAATGAAAGTAACTTTCAAACTTTTATTCAAAATATATTACTGTCATTTACTATGATATTTTCAACGGAATGTTTCACGATAATAAAGTAGCCAATACTCAAATTGACAAACTATCTAAATGTAATGATATAACACTAATTCAAATTTCATATTTCAACATGTTTTAAGAAATCAAACTTAAAGGAAAATTGTTGTTAAATAAAATAAGATGAATTAATAACATAAAAGATAGAAAAGCTTCAGTTTGTGCCTCATACATTTTTCATTTTTTGTTTCGTTGAACATCTTTAACAACTTGTTTTCTTAGCCTTTGATACGCTATCACACTTAAACAGATAAGACGACTGGGCCATTTTTGCATGAAGTGAATTTAATGTTTTTCACCGTACAAGAAACCCCACTCTTTTCATGATACTTTGTTTTGATAAATATTTCTCTCCATTGCGAATCTGATAGTGTAATAATTGATTTCCTTCATCTTTCAATACAACTTGGAACAATACGTTTTGATTGGAATAAGCACCAATATATGTGTCTTGATTCAAGTTTTGTAATTTGTTTTTCATAAGTTTGTATTTTCATTGTTGGGATCTTGCAATAAAGATAATTAGTGTTTGAACTATTTTTCAGAATAGATTTCCATGATTTTGGGATAGCTGATATGATACTATTGATAGTCAAGATTTAAGCGCGTAAATTGAAATCATTTTTGATTGAGTTTGCAAAAATCAAAAAGTTTGTTTACATTGACGTTGCGTACTGAATTTGTAAATACACTCAAAAAATACGTTAACTTTTATCCAAACATCTTATATGGTCCACTTGCAGATTAAACTCAATCAGTGTTTCTTATAAATTGCAATTAATATATGCTTATGAATCACTCTGCATGAATTCTAATGAAAAGTAAAAGTTGATGCAAACTATATTAAACCATTGTTTAAATGTATATTTGCGAAAGATCACCAGAAAAAATTATCAATAGAAACCTCGAAATACAAGACATATTTCCTCCTCAAAATGAGCTGCAACGAAACAAAAAAAAAGAATCTTAAACAAAAACTTCTCGAAAGTGTACTTTTCTCAGTATTTCAGTTTTTAATTGAACTACTTCATTTCAATTTAAGTATATAAATGTTTGATCTATGCAGCATATTTCAGTTTGTATTAATTAAAGTTAAGACTAGTTTTATATGTATAATTATAATAATTGATAACATTTAGAAACAAATAAACTAAAAAAGCACGGTTTAAAATTTTAGCAAATCGATCAATTGTTCATATCGATGCAATCTATTGTGTACTATTGGCCAATTTAATTGCAATTTATACATAATTTAGAACAATTTTCCGCATAAAAGTAGTGGTATTATAATTCAATTGTATGAATCATACAAAATAAAACTAATCGCGACATTTTTTTGCCAGCTCTTATTTACAACACAGTGACTAGAGGTACACAGACACGTGCAAATACGCCATCATTATTATATCCATTGTATAATAGTATTGTATTAGTGATGTTTTCACCCATTAAATCACAATGATTTTTATAACATTATCTACATTTAACAAATTGGTATTATCCTAATTTTTAGGTGAGAAAAGACCAATGCCCGCGCCCCATGTTCTATCCTTTGGGCACAAAAATAATTATTTAAATTAAAGTAATGAGAAGCTCATTACTTTGCATTAACAATCGCAATGCTATTGCGAATGACGCTCAAAAGACGTTTGCGACAAGTACGTATCTAATTAAGCATCGGATCATGCAGCATGAGAAGCTTTTAGGACTAGGATTACTTTAAGCCCCCTTTGCCTGAGAAATTAGCTACATTTATTTTCCAAAGGAATAGTTATGATCAGGAAAAGAAGTGAAGTTTCTATGAAGAGAGGGGACATGTGATGTCTTGGACAAAACGTGGACTTTGATGTTTGCAAAGATTCGAAGCAAGGCAATGAGTCTAAATGCTATTTATGTTCAAACGAGAAAGTTATTTGCAAATTCTTTATTCGATATCTAAATATTTTTGAATATTCAAAAATAAAAATAAGAGGATAATTCAACATAAATTGATTTTTTGGACGATTAGATATTTATCGTTTGATGAAAAAAATCGTGGCATTTGTTTTGAAAACTTCGATCCAAAATGTCAAAATACGAATATTTTAGTGGATCGTTCGAAGAGCATATTTTAGGGGCTATCATTTTCTTTTTACTTGGAACCATTGGCAATGGTCTTGCAATTTATATATATTTCAAGAAAAATACTCATGCTATCGGCAACTTTCTAGTTTTAGTTCTTACAAGCCTCGACCTTGTGGCTTGTTATTCCTTTTCGCTTTTCAAAGTTACACAAGATTTGAACGCATTCAATTTGAATGACAACATAATGGATATCATATTCCGAATTCGAATGGGGACTATTCGGTTCTTTTTGAGGGGCAACCTGTGGCTACTTTGCATCATGGCAATCGATAGAACATGGGCGATAAAGAGACCGTATACGTATAGGTCGTTTCGGAATCGACTACCTTTAGTAGTTGCATTTACATTGATATCGCTAGGTATCGAGTCGACGTTTTCCTCAATATTCTACATTGACGATAACATTACTACCGCTCTGTCGCTACTTATTGTGGCGTTAGTACTGTTGGTAACGTATCCAATCATCATTTTGTCGATATACAAAAGGAAAAAGACAAAAATAGGAGTGAGTGATATTTAAAAAAAGCACCGCATGTTCAACTATTGAAACCCTCGACAACAGTGTTGAGAATCAAAAGAGGTAAGTTCATGATTTTTATTTCTGTTTATCAACTTCTTAAACGTGTTTCTTTTAGATTATAGGGTTTGAAAGGGTACTGGCATTTCCATAACACTAAATTGCAAAATATAAATACAAAAGTTGCATATATTATGACTTTGGAAAACATTAAATTATATTAGCCTATGCATTTAAGGGGATTATTTCTTAGTTTGCAGAAATTTATCGTTGGTAGAGAAATATCAAGCAAATTCCCCATCTTTATTCTTTTAATTACGTCGTGTTTCACAGACCCTACCACACTGCAAGGGATACAAAGTTATGTTTAAAACAAATTAGCGGTACTCTCTACTTATGAGTAATAAGTCTTTGTATAATTATCAGGTGTTATTACTAGTATTACAATAATTGACTTCTCTGCTGAGTAGTTATGCCTGAGTACAACTTGCCCCTAGCAACTCTACTTAGGAAGAACGTATTTCATTTTAATATAGAAGATAGTAAGGTATTTGATTATTTTCGTTTTATATTACCGATAGAGCTTTCTAACTTTCCAAATAGTTTTTAACAAAAGGGTTTATACATAGCCGATGTATAATTATACTTCAAATGGCTAGTTGATCTGAGCCTGAATAGTTTATGAAGATGGAAGTCCTACTTGAACGCAATTTCGGATTCACTTCGCATATACATATAATTTATTTAAATGAACCAAAACCAAATCTTACCGGGTTTCATATTGTAATATAATATAATTTAGTTGATAAAAACGGACGCATCGACTTTTGTTGCATGTTATGCTCACATAAGTAAAATATTGATAATTGTAAATTTCATCACTTCCTCTTGCCAATAGAAGATTATTATCTTCTGTAAAATGACACTCAAGAAACATCAAAGGTCTAAAAAGTTAAATTACTTTATATAACAAGTAAGAAACACACGCATATTCAATAGTAAACTAAATTATGAAACATAAGACATTATTTGTAGCTCATGTGTCTTCTTTATGAGAATATATTAGTTATTTTTTATTTCAAAGGGAGTGATTAATATAAGTAGGATATAAGATTATCCCCGTGAAATTCTCAAGAACTGGTATAAATGTATATATTGGAAACCATAAGTGAAATACTTATAGGTATATTAGAGACCACGAGTGAAAATCTTGTAAACACTTCATCAATTTGTGAAGAATATTATAAGGCCAAATAAATCATTTTAGAAACAATGACAGTACATTGATAATTATTGTATTTTGCAGTGAGTCATTGGTATACTTTATTTGTTGAATAGTTGAATTTGAGTTGAAAAAAAAATCAAAATACCAAAAGCGGCAGTTTTAAGGTTTTAGTAATTGATATGTTTTTGTTTATAAGTAAAAACTTATATAATAATAAATTAGCTTATTTTTCTTACACGAGACTTTCCATATTCATCTAATTGGGCCCTAATTATATCGGTATGAACTGCATGACTTGAGCCGCTTTAAGATGGCATGCATTAGATGTAATTTTCTATGTATTAACTTCTCCACATGTGTTGTCAAACTACTGTGAAGATAACAATTTTATCATCAAACTAGAAAAGGTTTACTATCAGACACTATTCTGAGATGCTACCTGAAAAAATTAAAACAGACTTTAAAACACAATTTAATACATTTATGTTAGCTTTGTATATCATATATTAAAGTTATACGATATGCAGTTATTTTGTTTTATTTAAATTTTGGAAATAATTTATATAATTTATATACATTTCACAAAGAACTGATTATGGTTTTAGGCAGCAAGGTACCGAAGACACGGACAATACTGATAACAAAAATCCCGAAGATCAAAAGGTCACTCAACAAGTCCATGACAAGCGCCATCGTAAAGTGTTGCAGCTTTTTGGATACATCTCCTTGTTCTTTTTCATATCTTATTTGGGCATGTTTCTCACAATTGCAATCGATAGCGATTTTCCTTTTCAGTATATATACATGATCAACCATATTAGCAATCCGATAATTTATTATATAAATGATGGGCG
The DNA here is from genome assembly GCA_001703475.1 of Hydroides elegans. Taxonomy (NCBI): domain Eukaryota; kingdom Metazoa; phylum Annelida; class Polychaeta; order Sabellida; family Serpulidae; genus Hydroides; species Hydroides elegans. The sequence continues at coordinate 12,821 of LQRL01180632.1, read as the reverse complement.
ATTTCGAAAAGATGTACATGAGCTATTTCGCTACAAATGAAAAAAAAGCAAAATGGCTAATGAAGTTAAAGCAAGCTTAAAACATGGTATTACTAAAAAATAGGTACGTAAACATATTTATATTTTAATAACAGGTTGTTTATAGATTATAAGCTACCATGCGTTAGAAATATTTGATAGTTGATGTCAATATATCATGTTATATTGTTTTAGAAATAGCATCTTTCAATGCCATACAACACTTCATGAAAAATTGGGTTGCTTAGTTTTGAGTTTTAGTTGCTTTGTTTTGAGTAATTAAGGAGTTTTGTATTTCGCATATTTTGTTTGAAGTTGTTTCACTTGTATTTATATCATGGTGTTAATGTCTTGCGTTGTTCTCATTATTATATTCTCAAACAAAATAAAACTGAGGGTATCCGGGGACATTTTTACATAGATTCGTTTTTTTTTTCATATAATATAAAAACTTAAAACCGTCGTCTGGCATAATCGACAAAAGTACATTTTCGCAATAACATGACCTTGGTAAAAAAGACCTGATTTCAAATACATATGTTATTGCTAATAAACTTCTGTTTGCTGCTACATATTTATCTAAATGTCGATATTCCATTTACTCAAACTCATTTGTTTTATCATATCATAAACATAACATATCATAAAATAACTATAAAAGTGTATACATTTTCATATGATATTTGTTAGCTTTATTCAACCTAGAAGAGTACAGTAGTATTTTGATATCAACAGCAGGAGTACCCAACGAGCCATTTTTTAAATAGTGTCTCATTTTACTGCATTTGGCCTGAAATTAATTCTAAACGTCTTTAAACCTGATAATTATTTGTATTTATCGAATGGTTTTATTTTTAATTATCAGGCAAGGAAATTTCCAGTAGAATAAAACATTGATCTACAGAAGTGTTGATTTTGCGCATGGTTTGTATATTTTTGGACTTTATTATATAACTCTTACATGTACAAGTGCATCATAGTAATGATGCGATGCTTAAACTTCATTTTATTATAAACCAACAAAGTTATAGGCTATTAGAAACATATTTCAAAGTAAGGTTTTATTATTCTAAAATGCGAGGAAAATACGAAATATTTTGAACGCAATATTTTATCTATTCTGTTCTGTAAAAATGCCAGCAAGATAGATATAAAAAAGGTTAGATATTTCACAGAATAAATCGCTGGGTACTCTTCCAACAATATAGAATATAGAGGAAATGCGATGACCAAGAAGGCGAGACATACACCATAAGGTGGTCATAATTGCTACTTGAGATCCCAATCAAAGCAACACAAGCTGCTATTAATTACAGGATGTTGCTCAGAAGACGCCATGCCTCTGATTCCATCCAATTGAATCATTAGTTTGATTTAGTAATATATAAAAGTGATGAGGTGATGCAGTGATGACGGGGCGAATGCAGAATTTCTTTAAATGAAAGTGTTATACTAACAAGTAACACGTATTTTTATTTGATCCACCATGTAGCATATATAAGGATTTCTTGCTGATCGCTATGTGCATTAAGCAAGGATTTGCTGGATATTTTGCTTTATAATCTATGATATAACTTTTATAAGTGTATTTTGCGTTATATTCTAAAGCAACTAAGAAAGTATGTGATCTGAATAAGCTTTTTACTGACATTCGGCCAAGTATCGTTGAAATACAAAATTGATAATGACGTTATTATAAAGAGAGTTGATTTATGTCTTAGAAACTTAAAAAAAACTCGGATTGCTTATTTGAAAATATAAGAGAGACACTAACTTGGAAGTTCGCAATATTTAGCCAAAACAACATTACAGTTTTAAATTTAAGGATTGTTATTTCAATTTGAAATTTGAAATATAAAATGACAAAATACAAATACTTCACCGGATCATTTATAGAATAAGTTATTGACTCGTTTATTTTTGTCGTTATTGGAACCATCGGCCATGGTTTCGTAATTTACATTTATTTCAAGAAAACTACTCACTCAGTCCGGTACTTTCTTGTTTTAATCTTATCATGCCTGGATCTATCAGCCTGTTATATTTTCTCATTGTTCAGAATCATTCAAGATTTGAACGTCTTCAATTTCAACGACACTACTTTTGCAAGCATATTCAGAATTCGAATAGGACTCACCACATTTGTGTTTGGGGGAAACCTGTGTCTACTTTGTTTAATGGCAATAGATAGAACATTGGCGATAAAGCGACCGTTTACGTATCCAGCTTTCCGTAAGCGCCAACCACTAATTGTGGCGATCACATTGTTATTGCTAGGGACCGAGTCTACCCTGTCCTCAATATTCTATATGGACGATGGTATCATTGTTACCGTATTATTGCTAATTATTGTGACGACAGTAATATTGGTGACATATCCAATAATCATATATGAAATATATAATAGAAGAAAGTCACAAATTGGAGTAACTCTAAACTCAAAACGAAGTACGACTACAGATATTGAAATATCTGGCAACAAATTCAGCCAACGAGACAGGTAAGTTCTAATCTGGTATATCATGAGTAATTTGATTTCTGGTTTTATTTATAAGAATGTATACTTGTTTTTCAAAGGTAAAAAACTACTACTAGTAGTAGAATAATATATACTAACATTAGATTTCCTTGGACATGAATGAACTACATATGTATCTTATTCCTCGACTCAAACGCTTGTTTATTCAAATGTAAATAAAAGGAACAGAGTGCAGTCCGGTAAATCACAGTCTGAAGAGTATATGTGAAGTATACTATACTTCAAGTAAAGTTTTTTTACTTGGTGTTTTATATAGTAATTTTACACACCATAATATCATTTTTCAAGAATCAATAAGTCAAAATATCCTAGTATGGGTGTTAGGGTGGGGGTTGGCGGGAGGATCATTCTAAATGATTTTTTAGTTAAGATTCTTTAATAACATTCCTTAATGAAAGATATTTAGTGAATTAGTGCCTAACCCTAACAGAAAAAGATAGATATTTTATATTATATTTTCGATGTATACCTCCAGTACACTCTTCAATCTGTGATTTACCGGACTGCGGAACAGAGTCGCGGGGAGGCAGGTGAAATCTGGAGGTGAAAACAACACAACGGTTGAACAAGCTCCGAAACGAACATACCACGACAGCGCACAAGGTCCAAATGATCAGCGTCACCTGAAAGTGTTGCGACTTTTCGTTCTCATCTCGCTTTTCTTTTTCCTATTGTACTTAGGAATGTTTCTCCTAATCGGAATCGACAGCGCTTTTCCGTTTCAATATATTTTTATGCTTAATCATATTGGCAATCCGCTTATACAATATATAAATGATAGCAAATTTCGCAGAGATGTGTATGAGATATTTACCAACTAAAGAAAGTTTTGTCACGAGGTTTTTCTGCTTGCAAAACAAAAGAAAGAGAAAGAAATCATGCCTGAAATCATTTTCATATAAAAATTGTTTAACCGAATAATTTATATCCATTACAACAACTTTTGAACTGTACGTCCTTTATCGTATCGAATATGAGAATAACTTAAAAAGGGTTTGGTTTGTAATTATGTGAACGTTTTTTTCTACATAAACAAACGTCATTCTCAGAACGCGTTCACGTTCCTCCAATCAAACGCAAAAACTCTCAAGACCTTATTATGCGCTACAAACTCAAAGTCTCATTTGTATTTAAAAGACATAGAAGCTCGCTCACCACATGGGAAGCGCGTTCTAGTTTTTCCCCAAAATAACCGTGTTTTTGAATATATTTCTTACGGACAAAAACAACAAAAAACTCACTGTTTTTAATAAGTAGAGTATCTTTGTTACTCTACTGATTTATGATTTTCAAAAGAGGTAATCGTACCTCTATGGTATAAAAAACCTTTCGACTAACTAAAAAAATGAAATATTACATAAAGGTATATATTGTGAAAGCTGAGGCACGTTGTGGTTATAATTATATATAATTAAACATGTATATCCAATTATCCGGATATCCTTGCTTATACATCTCATTATATCAACTTTAAACCATGTGGTTGGATTGGCTCTAACATCGTTGCATTGACGTCATTTGTGAATTCATTTGTTGGTCCCACAAAATGATCTATTATGGTACACTAATATATCAAGCATAATTAACATGTTTACCCGGAGAAGCGCAAGTAATTACACACCCTTGTTGTATTTAAAAACAAAAGAATTCTTAATGACCTGGACAAACTAAAAATATTTCAACGTATTTTCTCCAAACTATGATTTGGAACGCAACTCGTCGTTGCACGGCTTTTTTACATGTGGACGTTTGCATGATTTACATTTTTATGATTGCCGTTCATTTAATGGCTTCAAAATGTGTAAGAAAAAGCGTTACGATGTAAAATGGTTACAGATGTTGTTCATGTGCAAGTATTTTAGGAAAATAAAATCATGTAAATATTTGTTTTTGTAAATTATCAAAAATGTAATAGAAATACTAGTATATATATTTCTTGAATCATAACTTTATATAAAATGATTGGAACATAAACTGGTGAAATTTTTGCAAAATACATATGAATGGTTCCATACAATTGTTGGTATGTACACGGATGAGTCGAATACCATGAGATAGCACATACCCAGTGGCAGTGTGAACACAGATGTTGTGTGTAGACGAGCACTTCAGTTTTTTCCTTAGTTTTTTGGTATACATTTTGTTTAAACTGCAATATTTCATAGACTATACATCATTGAGGTTTCATTTTCAACTAGATTATAAATAAACCTTTTAGAAATGAAATGAATTTATCAAAATCATAAATTGATAATACATATGGTTTTATTGAGTCAAATTTTAACCCCACTGATAACACTTTGAGATATCAAATATATGTGTTTTGAAAAATTGATTACATGTCTATAAGGTTTATTTATAAACTGGTTGAAAATGAAATCGCCATGATGTATAGTCTATGAAATATACCAGTTTCAACAAAATGTATACCTAAAATCTAAGGAAAAACTGAAGCGCTCGTCTACATTCCAGTGGTTTTTACACTGAGGCCGTGCTCACAAAGATGCTGTGTTTGCAATGAAGTGGTGTATTCACAGTTGATATGTACACGGAGGCTTTGTGTAGTTTACACTGAAGAGATGTGTACACTGATGACGTCCATACACTGAGGTGATGTATATGTTACCGTCAATCTGTGAAAACCGCGTATGTCTACATACGCTGATTTTTTTTAGGCAATGTCGACATACGCTGGTTCAATCAGCGTATGTCGACATAATCTGAAAATTTTCAGTCAATGTTGACATACGCTGAAAAAAGGCTCCAAAAATTACACAGATTGACTAAAATGGTTCTCGGAGATTAGATGAGCAATAAACAGTGATCATTGCCTATATTGTGTTTAGGAATATAATTGTCATTAAATATAGTTAAGTGTTTTATTTTATGAGTAGAGTCAAAATATGGATTAATGATATTTGTGGTATATTGAAAGCCTAATAATAGGATTAGTGTTGTGAAAGGTTTTGTAAATTCAAGTTTATTTGTTACAAGCTAGGCATAATACAATTGTGGGTTTCTTTTATTAAATTTATAAATCATTATTATGGTGCGTTCAGCGGGACTTCGCGTTTGCGTCTGCGGAATTTGAATTGGTATAAAACATAGTTTACCCAGCGGTTTTAATTCCGCAGGGATTACTATGTTTTATACATATTCAAATTCCGCAGACCCAGACGCGAAATCCCACTGAAAGCATTATTACTCGCAATATTTGTTACAAATAATTAGAATTTGAATATAATATCGACTCAAAACGATGACGAAACGAAAATTGAATTAAAATTTGAAATGAAAATTAAACTTTCTTCACTTTAATGTAACATTAAATGTAACTTTAAAATCCGAGCATCAAACAATCTAAAACATATCAAATAATATTTCAAATCATATTTTGAATTCATTTAAATTTGAAATCTCAATATATCTTGAAAGAATTGTATACCTTCAAATTAGACAACCAAAATATACGTTTGTTGTTTAAAATTGACATATTTTAAGAAAAAAATGTATCAGTAAGCTTTAAAAGTAGAAACTTCAGAAAGCTCAATTATATCCCCCGGGTCCTAAGCTCTGTCTCAGGGGTAGTCATATGCATTGAAAATAGTTCATAATATCGATCAAATTCCCTTTTATTGTCCTCAAATAAAATTATTAAAAAAAAGATAAATAAAAATCATTTGAAGCGCCCATAAGTCGTCATAATAATTCATTTCTTGAAATAATTGAAATCAAGTCATAATATTGTTCTCAACCCTAATCCTATTACTTAGCGTTCATCATACCACAAATATCATTAATCCATTGTGTGAGGTCAACTCATAAAATAACACACTGAAACATAATCCATAACCATTATGTTCTTTGATACAATGAGCGCATTGCTCATTGTTTATTGCTCAGATTATCATCGAGAACCATTTTAGTCAATCTGTGTATTTTTTTAGCCTTTTTTTCAGCGTATGTCAACATTGCCTGAAAAATTTCAGATTATGTCGACATACGCTGATTGAACCAGCGTATGTCGACATTGCCTAAAAAATTCAGCGTATGTAGACATACGCGGTTTACACAGATTGACGGTAACATATATACTCAGGCGGTGTTTGTACACCGAGGTTATGTGTATATTTAGACTATGTGTTTATTGCAGTGACATGTACACTGAGGCGGTGTGTATGCAGAGCCTGTGAGTACAATAAAAGTGACGTATTCACTGAGGTGGTTTATACACTGACAGGAGTACCAATCGATTTATTCAGTGAAAATATATTCTTTTCAAATATCTATCTGGCTGGCATTTTCACAGAATAGAATAGATAATTACTACATTTAGGATCTTTCGGGTTTTCCTGACATTTGATACGAATAAAACATTAGTAATACATATGCTTATAGAAATATTGGTTAAGGATACAGATGTAGTTAAAGCATAGAAATATTACTGGGAAACATTTGATATATACACACAATCACAAAAAGAAGCTTATATACTTTAGGCACATATAAAAGTTTCTGCATATCAATGTTTTATTCTGCTGGCAAAAATGTGCAAATTTGCTGGCACAACATTTTCATTGTTCCTTGCTGGCAAATACAGAATAAAAAACATACCATAACTTAAAATAATCATCAGGTTCAAAGCAGTTGAGAGTTCGTTTCAGGTCAAATATAGTAAAATCAGACACTTTTAAAAACGTGACCCGTTGGGTACTCATGCACTGGGCAAAGTCAGGCGCGGATTTGCCATATAAATCACCCGGCGCACGCCCCCCCCCTGTTCGCCCTTATATGTAAGACAAAAAAATATATTTGCGCCCCCTGTTCCGCCTGATGATTTATACAGTTGCGCCCCCAGGTTCAATATTTTCTGGATCCGCGCCTGGAAGTGTACAATGAGGCGGCGTAATAGAACCCGGTGCTGGGTAGAAACAATGTGCCCGTAGAAATAATCACCCCCACATTACTTATATGCACTATAAGCATTCAAGTTATGTGTGCCGTATATGTAATATGTCTTATTTGTTTACAATGTTTAACAAACGTATTAATAAAGGGGCTGGGTTTATTGAAGGATACAATAAAGTAAGATAATATCTTACGATTTTGATATAGTGATTGCAATATTCATTGCAATCACATCCCGTCCAAGGAATCGATTTAGTAAACCTCTTTATTAAATATGATGTTTTTACAGAATTATCCATTTCTCAATCATAAGATCATTTTCATTTTAAGTTTGCTTTATTTTGAAAATAAAAACAAGAATGCACACGTCAAATGAAATTACAATTGACTGCTCGTCTTAATTGAAATTACAATTGACTGCTTGTCTTAATTGAAATGTTCAATTGCATCCAGCTTTATTCTTAGAATTGCAATTATATTCGACAACTTACCAATTGCAATTGTAAAAGTAATCAAAGATACATCGAGGCTATTAATTCGTAAAGCGACCATTATTCGAAGCAATTTTCATAATTGCAATTAATTACAACCATGGAATCGATCTAGAGGAAAAAAGACACTTTGAAGGTTATATACACTGTACAAAGAAAAAATATAATATCAAAGTTAATCAAAGATTTGAATTCTTTTCGGTTACACGAGAGGAATTATGTAAAAAAATATGATACTTTATTAATGACGTCCAAAAAGGCTATGATTAAATTACAAAAATTGGGAGGGGGCAAGTTATTAAAAACAATAAAATACTCTTGAATTAATGCAGAGAATGTAAGTAACAATAGCATACAGTGTGTCAACACAACCCCTTTGTCTAAATCTTTTGAGCAAATAACACCACGAAAAGAATCTCGAAAAAAGGTCATATATATAAGTAACCCCCAGCTCAAATGAGCAGCAGCCCCCTTATAAAGAGCATATAGAGAAAAGGCACATTATATGAATGGCACATTATATGAATGCAACACCGGCGGCGGCGTAATAGAACCCAAGAAAGATAAATAAAAATCATTTGAAGCGCCCATAAGTCGTCATAATAATTCATTTCTTGAAATAATTGAAATCAAGTCATAATATTGTTCTCAACCCTTATCCTATTACTTAGCGTTCATCATACCACAAATATCATTAATCCATTGTGTGAGGTCAACTCATAAAATAACACACTGAAACATAATCCATAACCATTATGTTCTTTGATACAATGAGCGCATTGCTCATTGTTTATTGCTCAGATTATCATCGAGAACCATTTTAGTCAATCTGTGTATTTTTTAGCCTTTTTTCAGCGTATGTCAACATTGCCTGAAAAATTTCAGATTATGTCGACATACGCTGATTGAACCAGCGTATGTCGACATTGCCTAAAAAATTCAGCGTATGTAGACATACGCGGTTTACACAGATTGACGGTAACATATATACTCAGGCGGTGTTTGTACACCGAGGTTATGTGTATATTTAGACTATGTGTTTATTGCAGTGATATGCACACTGAGGCGGTGTGTATGCAGAGCCTGTGAGTACAATAAAAGTGATGTATTCCCTGAGGTGGTTTATACACTGACAGGGGTACCAATTGATTTATTCGGTGAAAATATATTATTTTCAAATGTCTATCTTGCCGGCATTTTCACAGAATAGAATAGATAAAATACTACACTTAAGATCTTTCGGGTTTTCCTGACATTCGATACGAATAAAACCTAAGTGATGCATATGAAGGGCACCCCACGTCCATTTTTTAAAGTGTTTATTTGAGCATAAAATCACTTGTTACAT
>LQRL01180621.1:10790-20890 GCA_001703475.1 Hydroides elegans | reverse complement strand
TGAGGACCTCGGCTGTGATATTGTCGATGCCGGGGGCCTTCCGGTTCTTCATTTTATTGACAGCCTGCTCGATTTCCTCTAGGGAAATGGGCGGGAGGTCATCTGCTTCCTCTGGGGGGCCGGGTATTTCGTCTATTGCGGGGGGCTGGTGGGGGAACGCGGTATTGAGGTGAGCGCTAAAGTGTTCTTCCCAACATTTCAGGACCTCTTTTTTGTCTGTGTGGGTGTTTCCTTGTTTGTCTTTAACGGCGCTCATTGGTTTCCTCGGTTTTCCCTCGAGTTCCCTGACTGTTCGGAAGAGGTTGTGGCTATTGTTGTGTTTATGGTCTAGCTCTAGTTGCTTGATTTTGCATTTTATCATCCCTTTGTTTAATAAGTTTATTGTCAAAAAGTGCACTTAATCAATAAGGGGAGTGGTATCGCTTAGGATTATCACTCCTTGGACAAACTATTAGCGTATCATCTTTTGTAAAAAGAGCAGTTGAAAGAACAGGTGAATGTTTTTATGTGTGGTCTATCGACATTAAGTGAAAGTCCTTACTCAGGTAAGTATCTTTAGTTTGACCATATGCCATAAAACATATGTAAACTCGTCGTAAAAGACCAATATAAACCTAAAATTTGACGATTTTTTGGCTCAAAATGAGTTCGAATTATCAGGGTCCTCGTTAATTCGAACTTTCCCATAAGAATACATTGGTCCCAAAATCGGGACCGGGCAAAACAGTTCGAATTAACCGGGGGGACGAATTAACCGGGGATGAATTAACGAGGGGTTACTGTATATACCGGGTTTATTTCCGTTACAATTATTTGACCCACGCCTCCCCATTTCATCCTATCAATTTATTGTTTATATATAATGAAAAGATGAATAGGGTGTAAATGCCTTATGAATGGCATATTGAATTGCATATTTCCCACAATTCACTCTAATTGTTCATTCATGGTTCAAGTTCAATATGCATGTGAGTAACAAGAACGAAAATGTTTGTTGTTATACCACATGGGATGAAATCACTCATTGAATGAATATAATTGTTATATTCTTGGTACAATGATGAAGCCCCTTAGGGTTTACTAATAACTTCTTTTCAAACCATATATTAGTTACAATGCATATCAATTTACTAGCTTTCTATTGCGTTTATTAATTGCACAAACACAGACACAATTAACAATCAATGAACAAGAAATCCCTGATGATGACCCCCGAATGACTTGTTGTTTTCAAAACTACATGTCCGAAAAAGTGCTCGACATATCGCAAAAACAACTTGTTAACACAAGCAGCTATATAAAGTGACAGCGAATCTTGTTTTTTTATATCCTCTTTTAGGGACTCTCTCAATTTGGATTTATTCAAATAAATAACATACTAAAACATGGAATCGCTACTGCTGCTTGACAGGCCTTATGACCGCTTGCCGTTCGTGGCGAATGCCAAAGTCGGGCTTGTTATTTTACAAAATTTGTTTTCTCATGAGTTGGCCTTATTGAAATCAATTTATTTTTGGATAAGTCACTTTTGAGCTTGATTTGAATAATAATTATTATTTAAAACTAGTATTGTTTGGCCATTAGTATGCTATTTAGGCAAGTACCAAGTGTGGTTAGGGGCCAACTACGCAATCACCAGCCGGTCCATAGTGTTCATTGTCCGAAACGCCCGACAACCTATAGAACTGCTGTAACGAACGACTACCCTCAAGTTTATCGAATCTGATCCTTCAAACAGACCCCATGGTCCCGATTGGTCGAATAAAAGTTGGATATAATGAACGTTCCTGAATTTTCTAGATGATGGTTTTGTAAGACTGGCCCCTATGCTGTCTGTTATAGTTCCGCGCAATTAGAAGGAAATCCTAATTATGTAAAATTGCTATAATTTTGTTTCATTTTCAGAGTGTTTTGTAATAAGCATGTACATGCATGAGCTATAGAAGTAAGTTTAGAGGTCAGTATAACAGGTTCGTATTCTGAAAAAAAAAACAAAACTTATCTAAAGGCCAACTTTTCCGTGTTTTTATTTTTTCTTTGAAGGTCAAACATATCAGAGGAATCTGATTAAATTTTAGAAATAAACGTATATCCCAGATATGGCCGTTTCTATTTCTAAATTTGTTGTTTAATAAAAACATGCTTAAGTAGGATGGATAGAAAAAATGATATTTCGAGCAACTAACATGATAGTAATGTTTTAAGTGTAAATCGATATTAATTTCTTTTTTTAAGAATATATACTTCAGCATCAAATATTTATTGCATTCAAACGAATATCAATTAAAATTATAATAAACCTTTAGCACAGATTCAATATATATTCTAATTGATCTTGTTGAGTTAAAACTGGAGTGGTTCATCAAATGCCATTGGATCGATGTGTGAAAACAAAATTTTGATAAAAATAATTAAAATGATTACTGTCAACGCTTTTTGTCAAAATAAACTATTAACTTACCAAAAGGGCGAAAAGTACTATTGTAGCCTTCATATCTCAGATGAATTGTTGCATACTTTGGTTCGTGTTCAAATTGTTGTTCCTAAGAAATTATCTAGAAACAAAAGTAGTCGACCTTTATTAGTAAATCAATAAATATGAGTTTTTTTATATAAACAGATTTATCAACACGTTTGTGTTATATTAAATAAAATCGTATATTGTTTAAAGTTCACTTTGGGTCTTACGAATGATCAAACTTTAGGTCTTTATATTTGATACACTTGACTTGAATCTCTGGCAAAATCGGAAATCGAATCAGTTTATACGACATTTTAAATTTTAAAGTTCAGACGAACCGGTTATAAGGTTGTTAGCAGTAACTAGACTTCTATTTTGGAAGTAAACATACATGCGTGTGAAATCATATTTCTTGTGACAAATATGGTACACATAAGTTCGACATCAAATTCATTTTAGTCCATAAATTGATATACCGGTAGTTCAAACATAGCTTCAATCATATAAATGATCATTTTTGAAAACTAGTTGATACAGTCGATGTTTAATTGCAATGCAGAGAGTTATTCTGTTAAGCAATAATTAATACGTATACCATAATCATGGAGCACACTATCACATAAGACAACCCCTATTCCAAGCGGACAGATATGCATAGCCACTGAGGCACTCATAAGACTCCTCTTATCTTCATTACGTTTTTTTTGTTTGTATTTAGCAATAACATACTGCAGTTAGAAAATTATATCTTATATCAAAGTAAAATTGTCTAGATATGTGAAGATAGCTCTTTTTTTATGAAATGACGAGTTTGAAGAATATATTTTACCTTTGCTAAATGATGATATATTTATATATCCGATATCCACCAATTCATCAATCAGATCAAAGGTAAGTAAAGGTGATTGATTAAATATTTTAGATTTAATTGAAGCTAAATGCTTCTATCCTTTTTAATGCTAGATCGCGTTTTCCTTTTGGCTAATCTTTTGAGTTTATATCAGAATCCAAATAAATTACAATATAAATAATATCAAAAATTGAAAATTATATTTAATTCGCGTTTTGTTGTTTTATAACGAAACTATAGTATATCTCTATATATTTAGCAACGGAATCAAACGAAAAATCATACACAAAACAGGCAAAACAATTAGCGTTGAATAACGATAAGTCGGTCCTATACAAAAATTGGTATCTCAAGAAATCCCTTTCACCTTATTGTTAGTATACCTAAGTCGTATAAATCCAGTAAAACTAATTTTCTATCATTAATCCGTATCTGAAAGCTTAGCATAGGTGGTCCCTTTGTATGCGCTGCGAGTGAAAATAATAAAATATGTCGGATCATAGATCCCCTTCTGTTCAACAGGACAATTAGCTAAAATCTAAAGCGACAAGATGGTAACATTGGTAAATGAACGGAGGCTATTGGAGCAGGCTGATCCATGTAAGCCCCCTTTTTTAGCATAACGCGAGGGCAAAAAACGAGAGCAGGAGAGAGGACTTAACAATGTGAGTGAAAGTGTGTGGTATTGGTAGATCATCAGTTAATTAGGGAAAAGAGAGAGAGACCGACAATTTCCAAACACACTTTAGGGGTCATTCTAAAGCGGTAATATACTGGGGGAAGTCGAAGGTTTTTTGGTATTAAACTGTATTTTATTACGAGCTTATTTACATGATACCAGGGATGTTTTTATTATAAATATATCTTAATAAAGATAGTTTTCTTTTATTAAACACTGTTAGAATAATAATCAAGGAAAACCCCATTTTGTTTTATATGTTTTAATAATATTTCCAATATCGTTATTTGCACTCTTGAATATCAGTATTACATTTACAATTCAATTTTAATGATAAACGCGCCTGTGCTTGTAGTAAAAAAATCCCTTCGCAATAGACTAACCCGAGCCTAGTGCACAACCTGAAATAATTATAATAAACAACTTCACTTAATCATTACTTATTGTCTTGCTGAACGATTTTTTATTATTATTTCAAATTTCAGAAATAAACGGCATAAAACATGTGCATGCCTAAAATAATTATTTTGTAAAATGAAAGCCAAAATATATTTGAAAGCCAAAATGAAAGCCTAGTGAAAGCCAAAATGCGCAATTTCAACCGCTACTAACACTTTTAAAAATTTGATGAAGACGAAACTAACTAGAAACCTTTAAGAAAACGAACCGTGGAAAAATATATACTTATTTTATTTCCTTGTTTAAAATTGAACCGGTTATACAATTATTACAAAATGAGCTTCTAAAAAATAAATGCTATTTAAGCACATTCGATACACAAGATGAACTAGGACACAATCAAAAAGCTCTATTTGCACTTCTATTCTAGTTCTACACACGAGCTGATATATAGAACAAATTCTGATTTTATATCTTTATATGAATTTGATGTCCTTATCTTGTTTAAAGAAAACCTCATCCCTTGGTTATGTAACAAGTTGAATGCAATACGTTCAAAAACGAGACTGGCCCAGGGTTGCACATAAGGATTTTTTTACCTTCGCCAATTTGGCGAAGGACTTTTGATTCACCTTCGCCAAACTCGATTTACCTTCGCCAAATTTGTGAAGGTCACAAAATCACCTTCGCTTTTTTCCTTGTGTAGATTAATAATGAATTTTCTACTAAACATGACGAATTTCTATCTCAAAGCTTGACCACAACCGATAGTTTATGGTCGTGATCGGGCGACTTACTCTTACAAATTAGTCGCCCAACTATGGTTTGTCCACACCAGATTAAATTGGTTCGCTTATGCTATAGCATTGCATATGTTTACATCCTAAGGTGAAACCAAATTTTCTTGAGGAAATTTATCACAAAATACATAACTACTGTGCGTTCGAAAACGAATACCAGCGATTTTTTGCGATTGTAAAAAAATAGAATGTCCTTTCGTTATAATTATCACTGAACTTTATATAACTTGTCTTGCTGCAATAACACTCCAATTTTCAAGAATCTACTTCTTTCTTAAATATGCTCCATGTTGGGAATGGGAGCAGATTTCGGGGCTGAACACGACTAAGTCCACCATGTAAAGTGAATGGGGGACTTAGCCGTTTTCAGCCTCGAAATTGGGTCTTAATTTCCAACATTGTGCATATTTAGAAAAGAGGTATATTCTTGCAAATTGGAGTGTTATTGCAGCAAAACAAGTTATATAAAGTTCAGTGATAATTATAACGAAAGGACATATCATTTTTTTACAATCGCAAAAAAATCGCTGGTATTCGTTTTCGAACGCACAATAGAGTTTGAAAGGTTTGTTAATAAGTCTTTGATGAACGGAGAATAAACCAATGATATGTAAAGAACCATGGAATTAAATATCAGAAGCAGACAACTACAAATTTTACAGGGTGAACTATCTCCCGTCAGTTTCGAATTCCCTGATTTTCCCTTATCTTTTCCCTGATCCAAGATTAATTAAATTTAAACTTGTCCTTTGCAACAAGACATTGCTTTATATAGTTAATATCCGAGTACCGACGGCGCAAGCCACAATTAGAAAGAACTCTTTATAGTAGGTGAGTGCCGAAGGCGCGAGCAATTTTTTTAAAGAGAAATCATAACAAAATAAAAAAAATAGTTTTCCCTCATTCCTAAACATGAAACTCCCTGAATTTCTCCAAAAAGATTATTTTTTTTCCTGATTTTCCCTGATTTGAAAACGGGATTTTGAAATTCCCTGATTTTCCTATGACTGGTCAATTACCAATATGGGTAATCGCAACTGATACATGCGACTGGTACTAGCATCCAATACATGATGAAACTCTATTTAAAATTGTTATTTAGATATCAAGTTAATTTATTGTCAGTCAATTTGTGCGCCGTAGGCGCGAGCAAAAATCTAAGCTTTAAGAAATATATGAAAATATTTGTTCGACAGGAACAAATATTTGACCAAAAATTTACCTTCGCCAATTTGGCGAAGGTGTTTCGGTTCACCTTCGCCAAATGGATTTTACCTTCGCCATTGGCGAAATGCGAAGGCTTATGTGCATACCTGCTGGCCCCATGCAGAACTGTCCGATTTAGCCAATTATCTACATTATAGTCCTACTTAAACATGAGTACAAAAATATAAAATCCAAATAACTCAATCTAAAGAGTCAGAAGTAATCCTATCACAAATGATCTAGGTCCTTGTTTTGGAATTTGGTGTCTGTGAAGTAAATGAATAATTGTAAGAACGGACAGAATTTATACATAATCATAAGAAAATACAGTTTTATATTTAGACAGATAACTTCACATTGAAATGTAAGAATACTAACAGATGCTATGTAACAATTAAATGCGCAAAGTGGTATTCATATTTAGAAGACATTCGTGCTTACTTTTTTTTTCATAAAAATATAAGTCAACATTCTTTGCATATCAACTCATGTTAATTTATTCACATTCTATTGCTTATGATTTTATATTCATATTTTCCAAAATTATATACTCTAACCGGATGACGAATAAATATCGAAAGTTAGGTTATTCTTACAAAATAAGAGGCACACTAATACACCTAAGTTGTAATGATCTTTAATTCCTGATTAGCATGCAACTAACGCATCCGCAAACATTTTTTAGTGCAAAAAATGGAAACTTTAACACTAGATTTTTAGATTTTTTTGTTGCCTTCATTGAAATATTACATCATCATGCTAAATAAACATTTTTCTTACTGTGGATTTCTTTATAAAATCCATAGATTACTAATGATCTGGCTAATACAGATCACAAATGCGTTTTCCGGTTTTAATTGAGATGCACTAACGCAAAATGGTAACTAATGATGTAAGAATGCCTAGATGTTTTTTGTTACATGACATACACAAAGCGAGATTAACTTATGATTAAATATGAGTGTGAGAGCAAACGCAATTTTATGATAGAGAACAGTATAAACGTTATCATTCCAGCAACGAATATTTTCATTATAAATGCATTTTTAAATCACAGGTAAATGACAAGAGATTATTTCACGTTAATAATGAATGCAAGACCGCATTATTTCAGATGACATGATACATCACACATGATATTAAGTGCTATATATGCAGAGAAACACACACCTAAGATACACAAAACTATAGGGTAAAACAAACTACTGTAAACCAAAACTACTAGGGTCTACGATAAAACAAGACACCACTACAAACTACGCTCACAATGAAAGGGATGAACCTGAAAACGGGAATACACTCGTAAAACGAGGTGATGACTTCGATGCCAAGAGATTTGGTATTATTTTAATATCTAGCTACAAATTTGAGTGAATATATCCGAAGCATCACTCGAAGCATTCCCAGATTTGCAGCATTCAAATTTGCCTATTTGAGTGAATATTTATCCCGATGGCTCACCCCCTTCAATAAACAAAACCCTAATAACTACTTTTGATTACATGCATAACACATTTACAAATTAATTTGGAGTCGTTTAGAATAATCTAGATCACGATTTACACATTCTTTAACCGGTATATTTATCAGGAAAAATCAGTAAACAAACATATATCATTTTAACAGCAGATTCTCAGACATGAAAACACATAAAAAGATACAATTGAAATGCAATTATCAAAGTACACATTCAGCCAATATCGCACAAATAATGGATATTCTTTTGCTATTGGGTCACAACACAACTTAATGAGCGTTAAAAGTTTTCATTTTTATGTCAAATGCTAACATTGTTATAACTGACAATAAACGATGACAAAAAAATGCCTATTATCTATTAAGCGACTGAACATGACATAATTATATTGTGTGGATAATTAAGTCTCTCCAAGTCATTAGATGGTAATACTTAGCAATAATATGCCTTTAAAGTCTTTTTAATATGCCAATGATTCAATTACTTTAAGCCTTATCAAAATCAAATTGAATATAATTACCATAGCGGCTACATCTGCTGATGAAAACCATTTGTATTTGAATGTCATAAACTATTTTGGATGCTTCCGCATCAATTAAGCGAAATATGGAATACCTGAGCGATTGCGTTGCATAGACAAATTTTATAAATCATCCATCGAGAACGAGTAGACTACCGCTGATAAGCCATACATAACTAAAGACAAACAATTGTTTGACGCCGACTAAAACAGTTTAAACATATTACACTCATATTCATCCTATATCATAATATGTCAATTGAAAAACATCAATATGCGAAACAAAGTCATTAGTACAAGGGCATAATGTTTAACATCACCTATTTTATAATTTCAATTACCTTTCATGATATTGATAAGCAGTATCATTAATACTATAAGTAACATTAATTTCTAGAACATGACGTGGGCCTACTGGTATCTGCAGAAGAAATCAAACAAATCTTATCTTATATATAAACATTGAAATAGTCTGTTCTTTAAAAAATGGTTACAATCTTTCGATCTTATAATCTGGGAGCAAGAAGCTCATGCTTTTCAAAAATTAATTTTAGTACCATTTGGTTTATTTATATTTTTTGGAAGTTTCTATATTATAATACGTGGGCTAACTTGTATAATAATAAACCAGCCTAATTCCATACAGTACATAACACAAACCTCATGTTCAGCTTATCATTGACTGTATTCAGTGACTGCATTACCTAATCGACATTGACTCCGATCAGTGACTATATTGTAGTTACTTGATAACTCAGAAAAAGCAACGTTGATACAATCAATAATCATTATCATAAAGCATAATACCTTAGCTAGACTTAATTGTTCTTACATTATCACTTAAATTTGATTCAATATTTTTTTGCTCACCTGATAAACATTTTGACAAAATAAGCAATGATTTCGAAGACAATATAAGAAAGTGAGAGCGATAAACGTTCTTATCTAGTTTCTGCCTGTTGTATACGGCTAATTATAGTCTACATAGATACATTGACTTAAAACGGTTATTAAAGTTTACTTTAATTGAAAAACCAATGTGAATAATAAATTCACATGCAATTGCGAGCAAATAATCTTTTGTTTAAACTTAACTAGGCAAATATTTTTGGCCTCGAAAGAAAACAGGCAACCTTCGGTTGATAAACGCTGCATTCAACTACCAGGTATCTTAATGCTGACTAATATCGTTTTGTTTTAAATCGACACTTTGACTCAGAAAGACCTTTTAGAGCAAAAACACTAACACACAGTTATAACCTATCAAGTGGAACATCAGCAAAACGACAAGCCGGAAGTTGGAGAATGTGGCACATTTCCGTTCCCAGAAGACGCTGAAACATTTGATCCACCACTCACATTCTGGAATGCACTTTGCCCAACCTGCTGGGTAGGTACACCAACCGACATGGGTATCTGCATGGGGACACCTGCAGCACCTGGCAACGCGGTTGCCATGGCTCCCATCATAGGGAGCATAGGCATCATGGGATACCCTGCAGGAAACATGGCCGCCATATTAGGAGTCACCGAATTCCCAGCATCCTTTGCGGCGGCGGCATTCTGACTAGCGCCCACCTGTGCTTGATCCGCTCCATTCGTTGGCATGGCACCCATCGCCGTTGCCATGGGGAAGAATGCTTGTGGCGGAAGTGCTGCGAAGGGGTTGGCGTACCCGTAGAAATTTGGCATGGTTGGCATCATGTAG
>LQRL01180604.1:29847-46128 GCA_001703475.1 Hydroides elegans | reverse complement strand
TTTTCTAACAAAACGGGCTACCAATTTGTCTTTTTCAACATGTTTAGTGCATTAAACATGTCGAAACTACAGATGAAACTTTAGTTGACAGTATGTTTTTTTCGCGAAAAACATGTTGTTGAAGCCTGAGTTAGCAAAATGTACTAACCTGTTTTTCACGATAGACAGATAATGTCGAGGCTGTTATAGTGGTCAAAATCTGACTAAACTAGTTTTTCGTGAAAGACATCTTGGTGATTTCATTTTTGAAAATATTGCGTACTAAACAGATTTGTGCACTGGGAAAAAGGTACTTATATCTTACATTTTTGTATTTCTTTTGGTAAAAATGATAGAGCATGACTTGGGGATCATTTTGGTATAATTTTTGACAAAACACGTTTTTCGCACTAAACATGTTTATGCTCTAAGCCCTTCAATTATAATTTGATGTATAAGTATAAAGTATATGCTAGCATTAACATTACGTGGCTAATTCAATTTCGCGTACCAAAAAACAAAGAAAAACTCAATTGTACAGTAACTATTGTTAATTGAAGCGAAACCCGACGAATTTGTTTATAACATTTCAATTTTGAGATTTCAAATTTCTGAAATATAAAAATGTGTTTGCTCACAAAATGAGGGGTTTGGTTACCCATAGAAAATGTCAATCAATTAAATAAACCTCATTTTATCATCTGGACACGAACCTGTTTCGCTGAAAATGAGAGGTTTTCCTTGGAATTGAAATGCATGTTATCCTGTCCCCATAAAATATTTGCAACTTAAGTCATACATCCTGAATGAGTTTGTTCAACGTCAGATAAACGTTTATTTAAATGAGATATCGTCATTTAATAATTCCTGAAAATAATTTCCTGAAACATGTCACATTCCCGTTTTTACTGCCATTATATAGAGCCGAAATTGAAATAACTCCTAACTTGAACAACCACAACATAGAAATAACGTTGTTCTTAACGTCATTATAAAACAGCCATATATATTTCAAGCTAATATGAACGTTTTAATGACATCGACATCAAAGACTCAGAATTACCTCACTGAGGTTGCTCCCAATAAGTCACGGGTGGACAGAAGTCAACATGGATTCTGTTGCGGGTTGAAAACGAGAATCGCTTCGTGATGATTAGATATGATGATTGATATTTAAACATTGCGACATTTGTAAAAGATGAAAATTCACTTGATGAAAGGTGTCATTTTGCTGTGATATTGTTCAATAGGTTGTTGGGACTTTATTACTACGAAAGGTAAGTGTGAGTTCACAATTCGTGGGTGCGATTGATTTGGTTATAGTTGTAATTTAAAGTTTTGATTAAATTATATATTGAAAATATTTGATTAGTTGTAAATTTGATTATATTTTAGGATGCTGCTCCAGGCATTAAGGAAACATGACACTTAATTGTTTTCGCTTTCAGTTTTGCTATAAATCAAATTTTTGTTTGAATCGATCATTTTTTCATGTGATCAATTTGGGATGGCAAAATATTTGGAAAATATACTCAATTTTAGTAATTTAATTATTGGAATCATATATTCCAGGAAACAAATATTATTATCACTCGTATGTAACTCGTATTTTTAATAATAGCCATTTATGTTATTCAACACACCGTAATAGATGTTCTCCTTTATTCTTATTTTTAATATCTAAATCTATATACGAATTGCTCAAATGTAATGCAAATATATGAATATGTGAAAATAAATCGATGAAATGTATTAAAATGATATATAACTATATGATTACATAACAGAGAACATATTGAAATTTTATGTCATTTTCATATACCAATTCGGCAGGGTAATAGCATCGTTTCGAGGGCAACATTTCATCAGTCAATACAATATATTACCCTAGGACCTTTCCGATTCTTTACAAATTTATTTAGTTTCCTTAATTCTTTTGCGCACTTGTTGATTTATTTCAAATTGTTAAGGTTATGTTTCTCGCATTTATAGGTACAACAAACAAAATGACCATGCTTCCAAAATCACTTCAAACCTGCGCCTTGGCAAATGTGAAAAATCTGCTCTATATTTCATCGGAATTTTTGGTAATCGCCATGCTGTTACAATCCACACACGGCTACACTCACAATGGAGATATTCAGAAAACGGACATTTTTGAAAACTACTTGAATGAATTCAAATCGCCCTTAGCAGCTACACAAGAAAATCGTCTTGAGATGTTTTTGAGGAAATATCTCCGGACTGTAACAGATTTAGAGGAGGCGTTAGAGGGATTTGATGATGTGTTTGTGTCCGAAAGTCTCAATGGAAAGCGGGATGAAGGGAATATGGCGGATGGAGAAATAATTGAAGGTAGGGAAAATAAATAAAATTGCCAAGAGAGTAAGACATCTAGATTAATGCGAAGAAAACAAACTTAATATTTGGTACATTTTTGTCGATTTATAAGAATATTAGTTATTTGATTACAATTCAAAACAAATTATAGTACATGTAGGTTTTGTGATGTAAATTGATATATCCTAAATGTGAATACCAAACTGGTTTCTATTTTTAAAAGTACCATTGAGACATAATGACTAAATCGCATTTTAGTTTTACTGATTGTTGTCAATAATTATTATTTCCAAATGGTTGAATGGTATATTTCAATCACTCTTCGAAACTGGTTTAATTACTTTAACCTAATGAATTATCACAAAACACAAATGTTTATATGATAGAAATATCTTTTTAAATATAAAAATAAGAAATAAACTTTTTTTTGCTCACATCAAGACGTGTTCATTCGCGACCTGCGCACTCACAAGCGCAGCGACCGGAAGTGTCGTCCGGGGCAGCACCTCGATCCCGGTTGCTATGAAGGCCTTGGTAACCCATGGATACCCATAACTCTTAAAAAGAGGAGCATCCGCAAATAATCCTGCAGAGTGGCTACTGGTCACCGACTAATTTTAGGCAAAGCTAAACATGTATTTTTTCTTTTTATTTTATTGAATTTTCGAAAATAACTTTGCAGTTATAATCAACAAGAAACATTTTCGATATGAAATAAAGGTTTTCAAATTCACAATGATCAAGTGATATTATACCTGTAATGCATGTCACATGAATATGGATCGAGCAGCGTGTTGAATATATTCTTAGTTTCGGAATATTTAAGAAAACACTAATAAATAAACTATATATTACATTTTCGATATAGGATGGTTCAAGTTACATACAATATTTAGGTTGTAGTTAAATGTATAGTGATTTGGCAGATCGTAGATACGAAGTATTTTCATATTTGAAATTACAACTATTTCTGATATGAGTAAGGGTATTTCGAACACCAATATCAATATACAGTTATATAATCAAAAGAATGTATTGCTATATTTGCTTAAAGAAGATATTACTCTCATTGATGAAAAAAAACTATAATAAAAATCAAACAAGCCATTTGTTATATTCAATATTTAAATATAAAAATGAATTAATCTTGTTACATGTATGTTATTAAGAATACCAAACACACTATGAAAATTATCAGTAAAAATTGAACTTTTTTTTTATAATTGATAAACGTATAGACTTCTTATTCAAAACCCCTAAACATTTAAACAAGTACACCTCAAAACAAAAACATTTTCGGCCCTTTCGATTTGGTACTGATCAGGCTAATTCGTATTACCAAAGAGTTATATGTTTTATTACCAAAGAATGATATGCTATATAAATGTAAAAAAAAATATAATAATAATAATTTATGGCGACCTAACCGAATTATATGTATTATCGTTCCATGACGATCCACAGACATATTTTCCTCACAATATTGTAGTGTTAATATTAAAACTGTATGGTCGTTATTAAGATGGGGATTTCTTTCATTTATGAATTCATTCATATTCGCTATACTCATGCCACTCGGAATGACGTCTACGGACGTCGAGAGGACGACCTAATTTGGGCCCGTATGTAAGTTTTTCGGACGTCCTTATCCGCGGACGTAGAAAAAACGTCGCATCGACGTCGCGGCCGAATCGGACGTACGAGTAACGACGTAAAAGGTCGTCCGGAAAAATTACATATGGGCCCAAATTAGGCCGTCCTCTCGACGTCACTTTCGAATAAGACGTACTATAGACGACCCTTACCGAGTGGGATGTAATATACTAGCATATGGGCTCCGACCTGGTTGCCGAACGAATAAGTTATACTTGAGGATTCAAACAATAACTTTTTAGCATAAATGCACATTGAATTTTTACGATGACAACCTAACATATCTCAAGCAATTTTATCAAATTTATAATAAGATGTTTCTTATCTTTATCTAAGCAATAATATCGTTACCGCCCTTTATTTTGCAGATATGTTTGGCATGTAAATCGAACAGCACGTAGAATATCCAATCATTCGCGCTGGTCCTTATTTTAGAAAATGTCAAGCATTTAGCTTTGAATGTTAGCCAATGTCACATTTTCTGTATTTCATATTTAATGAACACATGGCCCACCTGATTAACATAAAACTAGGGACCCTATAACCCAGTAAATTAATAAAGGACTAAATTGAATTTTCTCGAAATGCCAACCCAGTTGTCAAACAACATAGATTTGTTTGTCTTTGACATGACCCGCATAAGCGAATATGTAAGCCAGCCTACTGTTTACCATTTCGGACCTTCTATAAAAACACCATATTCCTCCTACAATGCTTAAGATCGTTCTTGACAACTGCCTATCCAAAAACATGTAAATTTCCAAAATCTAAATTATAAAAAATGTCTAAATAACAATAACGATATCTAATAAACATCGTGGAAATTCTGAATCTAATGGTATAATTTTTAACCACGCGATATAATGATATCTATATTAAAATTGGATTTAAACAGGTCGCGCTGGTCAAATTTGGAAATTAGTATACATGTACTTATCTTCTACATTATACTTACGAAAATCAATGCCTTTTTCGTTACTTTTCAGCATATAGCAAAAATATAATGCCGATTCCTCTACTTGATGAGATAAACGTCATTTTAGTTTTATACATATGTTATTCTCTAATTGTTAGCATGAAATGTTACTATAAATTCAACAATAGCGATATGATATTCTTATAAGAAAATATTTATATTTTTTCCTGGTTTATATCTACCCACTCGGCAAGGGTCGTCCGAAGTACGTCTTATTCGGACGTGACGTCGAGAGGACGACCTAACTTGGGCCCATATGTACGTTTTCCGGGCGTCCTTTTACGTCCCGGCGTCCGTAGAACGTTATGCGCACCTCCGACTCGGACGCAACGTCGATGCAACGTCTTTTCGTCGTCCGCTATGAATAAGGACGTCCGGAAAACTTACGTTCTGACCGTAATTCGGTCTTCCACTAGTCGTCAGAGGACGTCTTGCCGAGTGGGTATTTTAAGCCTTTTATTTTCCTATAATTACACCTTGAATTGATATTATGGTATGGCCACCGGCCAGTAAAATATGTAAGAATTGCAGCGAAACTAAAAGAGAGCATTGCATTTTATTTATCGGCCACGATATTGATTCAGCTATATTTTCGTTAATTTCTCTACGATTTCGAAGTATTTCGCTGGCCCGTGGCGGTAGCATTATATTTTACATACATGAACTAAAAAAAAAACATTTTTATTAAATCACTTTTTGTGGGAACATGTGGGAATTGGACAATAAATGATAAAGCAAATGTCGTCTTGAGTGCAACGACAGAACAGCCAATACCCTTTTGAATAGGTTAACCCTAGCATTGTAAATGTAGGATTTGAATTGAAATCCAATGTCGTTCACTGAACTATCAGCCGTCACAATGTATCGAGTTGCGTCTGAAATACAGGAATTTGACCGCCGAGTCAAACATCCATTAACAACCCAATTCAAGAAAGAATCTGCACTTTTTACAAAAAAAAATAGTTTTATTCATTGATTTATATCCATAATTCTTATTATACACAACAATGGAGTAAAAGTACATGAAATACACCGAAACCTAAGTTCAACTACTCTTAAATGAAGTCCCATGATAATTTGTTTTAAAGTTGTACAATCACATTAAAACAAATAAGGACAACAATATTCCAAACACTTTTCGAAAATTAAAATTTTGCGAAAGTTGCTAACTTTTTACAAGCCAGTTGAGCTGTTTCTGGTTTTCTAGCCAATTTGTAGCAGAAAGGGAACACTTTTCGATAAAATTCAAATGTTTCATATATCTACCCTGGTTGAACAGATCCTCGTCATTACCTGACGCTTACCACATGGGAGTTAATAAAAGGTCAGCGTGAGTTCATGATGAGGTTTAGTGTAATCGGGGTTATTAGTTACCAATAATATATAACCAATAAACGTTAATTAGACAATTACAAGCAGTTGTGGTCAATTACCAACAAAACATATTCTCATTAGTTATTATAAATTCAGTGAAATTATGATAAAAGTGTCCCTCAAATCTCGAAGCTTGAGCGTATTTTTTTCTAAAGATTTCCAAGCCGGTTGGGATTTACAGGATATACCTTCTGTCAAGAAATGATTGTAATTGTACTCCTCTAAAATTGATTTTTATACTAGTCAAACAGTTAAGAAAAGAAATATTGAAGGGGGCTGAACACGGTGCATATTTGTTTTATCATAACTGAGTAAAATCTTTTGATTTTTGATTTGCATAAATATAATAATCTGACATATCAGTGTAGTTGAATCATATACAATACTTAAATGAAGTTCCTGGCCCATTTCCTGCTGAGACCAATTTAATTTTATTTTTTTATCGATCGAGATATGTCTATTACGTTTTATAAACTATAAATTAAAATGAACAATATCCGTTTTGAATTTGAAAAAAAAAATCACAAAATTATATTATCTATATGTTCTTGAACTGTGAAAATCACATATCACGAACATAGCATTTTTATGGAAAACGCTGTCAATCCGGAAATGTTATATCATTGCTTAATTTAAATTCCAACATATTTGGTTTCATGAGAAATAGAAAACACAATCAAATACCAGGGTATATGTAAGCTGATAAGGGCAATCGGCAAACACATGTTAATGCATATAAACGATCCATACCGTAAAATTTATAGTTATTTAGAACTACATTTATATTTCGATGATATTATGCAATGTTCATATGTGGCCTGTAATTGATTATGATAGCGCCTAGAATTCACATTTAATTAGAAAATATTCGACTGCGCATTGTGAGTCCAAATCCCTGATTAAAAACTATTATAACAGACCTTCGCACACATCCCTCCAAAATTAAATAAACTTAACTCAAAGAAACGAATAAAACGGATATGGATATCGCAATTCCATTATTGTGGGCTAACACATTAACCACCACACCTTTCCTAAAATTTTAATTTGAAGAAATTTGATAGACGTCTACTGTATAAAAGCGGGAATACAAGAATTCAAAAATGCAGATTCATCCGGCCATGAAAGGTAAGATTTATGTTTTTCTAAAACCTGGTTGTTTGTTAATTTACTAATATTTCGCTTATATTAATTTCGACCAATGCTATTTTTGGTTTAATAAAAGTCTAAGTATTTCAAGCTATTTATTACGTTTTAATAAAAATTATATATATTCAATAATATAACAACCCATGATTAAATATTTGTTTTGATCAAAGCATTTCAAAGCTTAAAGATTTTTTTTGGCAAAATACATAACTTGTCATGTTTATTGGTGGAATATGATTATAAACACACGATCAGTAAATTATCTAATTAACGTGCTTCCTAGCCTGATTCCTCTTATATTTTTTTCTCAAGCAATTGTCCAAAAAACATACAATGCATTCAATACCTCAGCGTTGGAAGCACCAATTTGCATATTAATTTGATGATTTTTCATAAATATTTCTAATCTATTATAATCATATAATGATTAGATGTTTAAGGGCTTTTCTTACATAAACAGAATATGAATAGAGGGATGTTCATTCAGTAGGACATTCATATGTTTTTGTTGATTTCAGAAACAATCAACATGCATCACTCAAATCAAATGTCTTTATTTCAACGGCGTGACCGCGTCACCATAGCAACCAAATTAGCAACGGTAACCACGTGGCTCGTTGCTACAATATTTCTCGCGTCCATAGCAACCACAGAATCGATCGATCCAGAACTGGCTGGATATTTGTTAAGGAGAGACTTAAGAGCTATTGAGAATATGTTTCCAGATTTATTTGATGGCGATGATAGTTATATTGAGGAGATGAAATTAAATGGACAACATCCTGAAAATGATCTTGATAAAGAACCAAAGGATTTTGAGCTGCCGAAAAAAGAAGGTAAGAAAAAAATAATTTTTGTTTTTGTTATTGTGCTTGTCTAAATGTTCAGTTTATTTAGTTGAACATTTCCAGATTAGTGAATGAATGAGCTCTTCATGATTTATTTATGTTTTATATTTAGATAAAAAGCGAACAATTACTTTTCTGAAATATGTATTTTTAAATTAACTGAATTATTTTATTTTCGAATTCAAATGATATATGTTTGTCATTATCTCATTAAGGGTAAAATCAGTCGTATTAATACCCAAAAGGTATTAAAAAGATAGTGTTACAGTGACTCAAAACAAGTTTATATTGAATTAAATCAACATGGGGGGGGGGGTTCTTTCCGGTACCAGTTATTTAGCATTTGGTTTTAAATAAATGCGATATCATAGAGATACAATACATGTCTATCATATTTAACATGTTGGCAACATAATGCTATTATGAAATGTGATATCTTGTAGAATTATTACATTTGTCACTTTATACATCAATCCACTTTCGCCTTAGTATCGATTACAAAAACATCATAGTGCCTTGGAATTCGAGATTCAAAAGCAATTTTGAAATTTAGTATCTAGGGCCCACGTTATGTTTCGTGATCTGCCATTTAGATAAATAAATTGGTCGCGAATTAACATTTGGAAACAATGTATGTTCCCATATGTTTCAATATATGTTACCAACAAAATATTTCGCGCTCTCTTTCGGCTCTATGGATTCTTAATAGCAACTTCCAGTTTCAATATTTATCTAGATCCACCCCTGATCGATTTACCATTACTTGCTCTGGCCGAAAACACAAAAAAATTTGATGCGACGATTGACCAACCCCGTATTATTGTTTTGTTGATATCATTTCACATATTCTTTTTGATTTCAGATCTGTTTAGCCGACATGTACGAAGTATGATGCTCGCGGCCAAGCAAAGCGGAGGTCGGCATGTTAGTTGTTCTGGCCGAAAACACAAAGCGATTGGATGCGATGACGGAATGACAAACGGATGGATGCGCATGCTTAGCACTAAGAAAAGGATAAGAAACTGAAACTTTAAAAGATGTTTTGAATATATATATAAATATGGAAATGATAAGTATGCTCACTAGTTAAACCGCATCTGGCATTGTGAAATAATAACACATCACTCCAGTATAAAGATCAATAAATGTAGCTGTAAAATGTATCAAATTAAAAACATGTATAGATACATAAGTTAATTTTTCAAAGGTTAATTATAATTATTGGCTATTTAATATTTAAACTATAGTTTCCGATGACGCAAGGATGTAGTAGGAAAAAAAAAGGACCAGAAACTTATTGAAATCAAGCTAAATACGATACAATATAAACTTGAAAAACTTACAATTATATTTTGCGAGGACATTATGAACATTAAAGTCAAGAAGTCAGAGAAGTCAAAGATCTGGAACTTAAAATGATACCTCTATCGGATCAATGTATATAGATAAATGTATATGAATCTAGGAATAAATATGTTGAGACATAATGATATATCTATTTGTATATATCTATTTTTATGCATAATATGATTATTTCGCTGTATAAGTAAGGTTCTATCTAAGTCTATTGAAAGTACATGTAGTTCACACACACGCTAAAATTATAATTTGTACAGTTTACAAAATCTTCTTAAAATTATGAAGAAAAAAAATCAGATTTTTTGAGAGTTGTAACATTGACTGAAAGTTAAAATTGATTTGGTACTCACAATGATGATAACATATTAAGAAATAATATAAGTTACGAAAGTAGGATTTGAAAAAAAATATGCATATTTAAATTTTGTGACAAATATCATTGAAAATCATTTTATGCAATGTCTCAGGCTGAGCGTTTAACAATCTTACGACTGCATTCGCAATTTTAAAATAGACATTCATATAAATTATTGCTGCTGCTCAATCAAATTGTATGACATGATTTTTCTTTCGCTGGTTCAACATCAATTCAAATAGTTCGACATCTTGAGTCGATATAATCCCTTGGTCATATTAAACATCCCGTACGGTATAAAATAACGTTAAAGCGTCCGTTATTATAAATCTATGAAAAACCTAAGTTGTATGCATGTGTTGTAAGGTATATTTTTGGTTAGAGCAAGACTATTTACCCTTGGGCAAGTAAACTTTTCCTGATTTGTAATGGTTATTATAATTGCCCTGATTTTTTTTCAGATATGTTCAATATCTGCACAAGTTTATCATGGGGGTGATTGAGAATTGTTTCGCTTTGATTTGTGAGTCGAACGTTTTGATTTGATTATTAACTCATAATTCATACACATTACAAACTTGAGTATCTGACTATAAAAGAACTTTAACGAAATGTTATATAAGACGCTGCATTCCATGACAAATGACATTCCATTATCAGATTGTAGCACCCCCTCCCCGATCTATGCAATATTACATGAAACAAAACATCAAACAAAAATTGTGTGCCGACTCGGCTACACCAAAAAGCACTCGCAATTATTCCTCAAAATCAATGTAACATATTGTAACACATTTTCAAATATTTAACGAAAGCAAATAAAATAACGATATGCTTATATGATCACATGATGCATAACTGTTTTCGGCAGAAAAGTTCAATGTTTTCATATATTTTATTCAGGGAAATATTCACTTATACATTCCAATTACATTATGAATATGATACTCTACAGAATATTAACCTTAATCACGAGATGAACTCGTATCATACCATTCTACAATAATATTTAGGTCCCTTATCCATGTCCCTTTTGCGAGACGATTAAACTTCGGTGCAAAAAAAAAGTATGTTTTTGTGATGGACTTACTTAGGATGAATGTATAACAAAAGTAAATAGTGTGTGTCTTTCAACGTCTTCACCAATTGGGTACTACGACTGGACACACCTCCATCATAAGACCAACAACGTTGTCGTCTTTAAAAGGTAGTTATCAAGGAATATTCCGTTCTGATTCGGACCATATTCGTTAGGGTCTCAACGTTAGATGAACAACCGTTTTACGTTTCGCGATAGTATACGTCCATAAGTAACATCGACGTGCTGAAAACTTTTATCAAATCACAAAATCATGCTTCTTCAGAGCAGCGGCAGTCAATGATATATGATTCTAGATTTAAGATTTTTGAAAAAAATATGAAATCTTGATTACCTTTTGGGAGAGTATATCAGTCATCTGTGAAAACACAAATACTAAAATATAAACTCCGATGTATTCTTTTGTTTAGCATTACCCCCTCCGCTAGGGTCGTCCATACGCTGTCATGTGGCATGACGTGACGTTAACTGTCGAAATACAGAACTCAACATCAAAACTGCTTGTTCGCTCAGCCCGGTTGCTAAACTCTTAAATTCATCAACGATATAATTTACATTATTATATTATCCTCAAACACACAAACAAGATGAATACAAAATTAATTGTTAAGAAGAATTAAAACTACCTCAATGTAGCCAGGTCCTTAGTTTGTCTGGGGTAACCTGATGAGAGGGAAAATAATCCTTTTCTGTATGCACACAATAAATGCCATCTTCACGATTATGCTATTTTGAGAGAATTTATACCTAGCAATTAAATCTCAAAAAGTTTAAAACGCATCGGTCTGGGTTGGGATATGTATTTATTTTTAAACACACACACGAGTACAATAAATCACAGAATGAGCAAGGTATGTATTTCGATATTAATTTCGATAAATTATTATTTGATTGATAAATTTTAACTAATATATATTGTATTTTTTCTATGTTTAATATTTTTAGAAAATCTAGCAATTATACCGGGGTCATAAAACACTAGCTCTAAGCGATAATCCCCGGTTGAGGAATTTCATCTTGCTAGTTCGATCTGAAATAACTAAGAAATTTTAAACATTTCACCCTGGCGAAGCTTGGAAAAACATAATGTTATTTGTTCGTTATTAAAGTTGATGTATAGTATTTATGGAAGCCACTGAAAACGTGATAAGGTCTGTATAATGAAAAGTCGAATTCACTCAAACGCTATATCTAACTCAAATTCTAGAATTCGTTTCAGAACTAAATATATCAAAGTGAAACTTCTCTAAAGCATTTTGGTCATGAAATCAAATCTATAAATTTAGAAATATACTTTAAAAAACTATTTTGTTAACATTCATTATTCATCTAAAGCTCCGAAAAGATGAGACGCAATTAAACCTTCGATACATCAGACCTGTGGTTTAACACAATAATCGTATTGTATTTTGGCCATCAAACATATATCGTAATTGAAATAAGATAACGAATTTTGTCTGTTCAGCAAGGTATAAATCTATTATGTTGTTGAAAGCATATCTTAATCTAATGCAATTGAAGGTCGTGTTATTGAATTTAACTTTCAGATTATTATATTTCATAATATGACACCATACGTCAATGTAGTTGCTTAGGGTTTTCAGGGTTTTGCCATGTACATGGGTTCGATTCAAGCTGAGAATAATGGAAAAACGGGTTTTCAATATACAAGGAATTTAAAGGTTATTTAATATATTGTATGCATTATTTCAAAATATAGTTTCACTATGTTTTTAATTCCGAATCTAGATATTCAAACACTATCGGTCCCTTTCATACCCAAAGTGTTATATTTACTTATCGCCGAAAAGGTTTTACATGAAACCCTTTAGCATATTAATATTACAGACTACACACATATACCTCTATATTTATTTATTACGAATCAACACCATATTTCATAGATGTCAGTAACGAACGGAGTTAATAGCAACCAAAAACACCTTGGCAACGCCATGGAACCTAGCAATGATATGGAACCGCCTGAGAAGAAAATCATGCGCACTACGTCATCAACGTCACATCCGTTGACGTCACTAATGGCAACAGCGAAAGAAGAAAATCTGGATATTTTATCGATGGATTTTGCCGAAAAGATGGATTCCATGACAACGACGTTGCGAAGTGAATTTCATTATCCAAAGATGGCAACGCTTCCAGAGAGTAAGTAGATCATCGTTATCAGTATATATTTTTCAAAATTATATTTTCTTTCCTGACATTTATTATATACGAATAATACAACATTTAGGATACCCCCTAACACTTCATGAATCACCAACAAGCAAATTATGACACAACAATAAATAATGTATGCAATATTATCTGGACAGAATATATCTATGGATTATAATATAATTATAATTACTGTGGTTATTCATTAAATGCAACTTGTGTCAAACGAAATTATATGTATTTGTTGGAGAGAACAGCGATTTAATTTCTAAAGAATTTGAACCAATTTTTATTATTTTAAGCCAAAGAACAAGATATTTATCGATGCAACAGCAATGATAATGTAAAACATGCAAACCTCGTTATTGGATCAGTTTTCTTGATTTTTAACCCACATCTTTTTTTTTCAAAACGAACTAACGTCTTGCAACCCAATGTTTTCTTTCAAAACAAGTGTAGTATACTGAAAATATATTTTAATGGGCGTAGATATATACTGGTAGAAATGCTCAAGCAGAAAAAAAGCAAATAGGTTTAGATTAATAAGGGAGAAAAAACTCCGTCCAGTGCGACCAGGCCCTTAGAAACAAAACCATATAGGGGCTTAACAGTTGCATAACCAATGAAGGGCACCCCATGGCATATTTTACAAAACAAATGTAAAATTAACTTAAAACAACAGTACAATTACGATCGAGAACAACAACAAATAACTGTTTTTAACATTTAAATTTTGCAAAAAGGTGTTCCTTTTTTTCTAAGCCAGTTGAGCTATTTTCTCCTTTTCTAGCCAGCTTGGAACATAAAAGGAACACCTTTTGCCAAAATCGAATTTTGAATTTAACCAAATTATGTGCCAAATCTTACAAATAACAGTTTGTTAAACAAATGCAATCAAGTTTAATTCATTTCAAAATATTTATTCTAACTAATTATTGTGAAAACTAAGAACTTATCAAAAAGGTGTTCCTCAAACTGCTAAAATCTCCAAGCTAGAATAGATTTTCTCAAAATTTCCAAGCCAGCTTGAAATTGGTGCTCTTCATCAAGGGAATACAAAATAAAATGCTGATCTCATATTTGTTCTACCATATCAACGAATCATATAAAAACCACTATTTTAAAGTAAAAAATGTTGATGTTAAAAATAATTAGATATAATTACAAAATATCTTATCTTATCTTGTTTAAATAAACATATCGTGAATTCAATAATATTTGAAAACCCAAATACAGCTTCAATTCAATTCGTACGCTCACAATAAAAACCAAGACATTAACCATCATGTATGGATAAACACCAGTTTCTCATTCAGTTATTATCACATAACATCATTATAATCCCCCTGTGACCTCTTGGCATAATATGCCTGATTATCCTCTCTTGACTTAAAATGTTATTTTTGTTCATTTTTACCTTGAACCTGAACCTTTCAAGATGGTATCTCACAAAAAAGAAGAAAGCGTCTCAAAATCGAGACAAAGTCGGACCACGTTCGTGTGTTATATGCCATCACGAGGGCTCAACGATTTACTTTGTAAAATAAAAATCATTGCAGAAGATATTCTCGCTTTATAAATGATATGATTAAATAAGTTGTATATTTATGGTTGCATCATTGCCATCGCAATTCGTCTGAGCATGATATTTGGCTTTTGCAAAAAAATCTTACAAATTGAGAACATGTATTCACTCATCTTGGTGTATCTTAGTTACAATGTATTTATTAATTATTAGTTTATCATTATCGTCAATCTGGTCGGGGGATTTCATTGTGCTTGCAGCTCAATTTCTCTGCAGTTGTTAGTTACTAATTAGAACACATCTTAGAACACACGATATGGCATGTACCAATACGTATTGTTATTGATTTGCGAGGCACTGTGGTATATTAACGCTGTTTTACAGGACTAATTTTAATGGTTTGTGGGCTTCAAATGAAAACAGCGGGCCGAATGTTACATTTGAGCCCGCTAAATTGGGTTTCAAATGAAAACGGCCCGCTTGCTTGTTTCAAAGTATATGTTTTCCCCATAAATGCTATAATTTTTATTTGCAACGGCGTTTTACTTGGTTATTATCTAATATTTGATAAATATTAACTGTTACATTAAAGAGGGCTATTCTAAGTTGAAGAATAAGTGGCAAAATACATAAAGCAAATCTAAAATTTAGAAGGGTCATCGATGGGATTCGAACCTGGGTTGCAAAATATTAAGCTTCGCTGTCACGCACCTTAACCACTAGACCATAGGAATGTTGTTGAATTGGTACTTTTAAATAGCAGTTATAATTGGTAAAACAATGCAATATGCTAATGAGATGCCAGTGAGTACCCGTATAAGGTAAATCAATATTAAAATGAATATGATTGTGCTCAAGTCTCACTGCAATCGGGAAAAAGTTGTCACCGATGAATCCATCAGATATCTTAGTTATTTTGTCGATTTCATAGATCGTGAAGCTATAATCCAAAAATATGTTTTATAATAATCAAGAATTACTGTATATCAAGTTAAAAAGAATAACTGAAGACAGGGAAAACAATTTTCGATGTGCCTTTACTTGGGTTCGAACCTGGGATTCATGGATCCTAGCCAATTAGCAATCTACATGCGTTTCAAATCGAGCTCAACTAGGACATTTATATTGTAAAATATGTAAAAAAAATATGACTAAATTATACAAAATATATAATAATCTTTTTATGTTTAAAATTTTAGATGTTTTTGTCCAAGAATAAACGAGTTATTAATGATGAAAAAATGAAAACAAACGTTGTTAAGTGCGAATGACGCAAAAGCATGAAAACCCAACGCTCTAACTAACTGAGCTAACGTGGGTAACTGCTTTTGATACGCGAAATTAATGTCTTTAAATAGATAATTCTTCATAGAAGATATGTAATAAAAGGAGGAACACGAAATATTGTCAATTTAAAGTTAGTATAATTCATTTAAAAAAATAGCGTGT
>LQRL01180604.1:8983-22245 GCA_001703475.1 Hydroides elegans | reverse complement strand
TTTCATTTGCCAAGCACTTTGTGCAGGCGAGTTTGGTCTGAAGCGATTGGGCTAGAGATTTCAAATTTTATACACGTATAAACCAATGTTTGAAGTCGTGTCTCGTCAAGGTTTTATCTCGATCAGTTGATAATTGTCGATTCTGGAGCACTTTGAAAATTGTCGGTTTTAACATTTTTACCCGATGTTAAGTACATTGTGCACGCGAGTTTGGTATGAAGGAATTGAGCGAGAGATTTTTAATTTAATCCACATACAGTAAACGCGCTTTTTAACTTTGCATCGTGCGGGCGTGCGGGCGTGTGTACGTTATGAAATTAGCGTGGACAAACTTCGATTTAAGCGTGGAGTGATTTAAGCGTGCGGGCGTGCGGGCGTGCGGGCGTGCGGGCGTGCGAGCGTGCGGGCGTGGATAAACAAACATGATCATGTTGAATGTCTATATTTTATTTGATAAACAAGTGCATAATATAACACATAAATTAATTTTTAAAAATCTTAATAATTAAACCATATTATTGTAAGCACCGGCCGGCTCCATGTACCTCATCATTAAGTCTGCTTTGAGTGATTCTTAAGTTTAAAGACCATTCAATATGAGTTTAACTTATACATGAACATTTTCAATTCCTTAAGCAGATTAGACTTATGCTGGAAATACAGATTTTAATGTTTTACAGTGTTATTCAAAATTGGAGTTGCCAATATTATGAGAATATAACGCATTAACTATTAATTAGTTACACAAAATGAATTATTCATTAACTAGAGTATAGATAACTTGAAAAAAAAGGTGAAACTATTTTAACACTAATTATTTATTTCTTATAATTATAATAAATGGTAATTTAAAGTATATAATCTCTCAAACGAATATGTATACATAAAATGATACTTCGAAAATAAAATGCTTGGAGATCAATCTAATCTTAATATGGGAATCGAAATAGGTGGCAAAGGTATTGGTTTGGTAGCTGCTCAAGTGATAATCGAGACATAGCAGAATGATGAATGGTAATGCCTTGCCTCCTTTATATACACACACATAAGCGTGCGGGCGTGCGAGCGTGCGGGCGTGCAGGCGTGCGGGCGTGCGAGCGTGGACAAAAATGAATTTAAGCGTGGAGTAATAAGCGTGCGGGCGTGGAGTGTTAAGCGTGCGGGCGTGGAGTGGCAAAGTTATAAAGCGCGTTTACTGTATAAACCAAGGTCTGAAGTCGTGCCTTGTCATGGTGTCATCTCGATCGGTTGAAAATTGTCGATTTTGGAGCACTTTAAAAAGTGACTGGTCTCGTCAGTTCAAGAGATGTCTTCAGAAAAAGTGAGTGATGATGCAAAATGTTACTCTGTTTTTCCTTCATCGCATGATCTTGTTTATTTGCAAAATAGTTCGTCATTTTCAAAGTTAATTTTAGTAAAAACTGACCATCCTGCATATACGCATTGTTGAAGTTCACGGGGGATCCAAGGTCACTGACCTTCTAGTTTTAGTTGACAACTATATTCTTACAAGTTTAACACCGATTTATGATCAATTTTCGTTAGCGACTGTAGCGTATGTTATTTTCTAACGTAACATTATTCATTTCATTGATTATTTATGTAATTGTTGTTTCTAGAATTCTACGTTGTTTACCTGTTTAACACGTTTTCGGAAATTGAGCGACATGCTATGTTCAGTCATTATCTGACACACTAGTTTTTTTTAAATTTATTATTCAATTAACTGTATATACGAGTTTTACTTGAACAGTAATAGCAGTAAAGGTCACATAATATCACAACCTTATAAAGGTCAGAAATTGTACTTCATACCTTCGTACAATTGTTATTATGACAAATGATGCTCTGAAGGCCTTACTGGGGAGAGCAAGCCACAGCCCTTAATACTTTGTGGTAGATACACTATGATATAGAATTCGATATAGTTTCTGACATATCTTCAGGTGCTGACATGCCTTGTTTGTTGACGTAATATACCACCTAGAATAAATATTGAAACAGTTTCAAATTGCAACACTGTGCATGTTTGTTACTCAATTGTAATTGATTTTGGACGAAAACGATAATGTCATGTTGACATCACACATAAGTCGGTTATTCTTGAATTAAAAAAAAAATAGCCAAAAAGTATGCCACGTGGGTCGCTGAAGAGGAATCCTCATGTGATCTATACGTGAAATCAAAACATGAATAAATACGATGCGAAAAGGGGGTAAAATGTCTGTTTAGATGGTAGATTAAGTTGTCGAATTGTAATTTTATTTTTTTGAATTATTGTAACTCGACCGTAAAAATGTAATTCTATACTCATATGATGTAAGGGCGCTAAAAATACGATGGAAATGAGACGTTAAGATGAGATGTTGTTGAACCTGATATCTTATATTCCCACGGCCATATGATATAATAGTGATGTGAGGAAGGATTTATGATAAAGCTACTTGTAGTAGCTTTTAGGTATAACAGATATACACGAAAAACTTTATGGTGCTTTACCGGACCTTCGATTTGCGATGAATTATATCAACACCATTGCATGTTGTAAGATATATTTACGTTCGGCATTATGGGAAATCTACTGGGGTTTTATCATGTGTTGTTGGTGACTCATAAATGTAAATGTCTGGCAAATTCGTCATAGAAGCATGGATTTAGCATGACAAACTTAAATATATCAAGGTTTAAGTTACGCCCTATGGAGCTTTACCATGTGTTGTTGATGACACATAGCCGTATTGCAAAGCCGATCATTAGAGCTTGGATGCACCATAAACACTTAAATAAATCACAAAATAAAGCTCCACGAGTTGACCCATAATTCGATGCTTGAATTCTCTTATCAATTTTAAGAATGAGCGGTCATCCTGCCGTCCTATTAAGACGTAATAACCTTTTAATGACTATTAAGATGAATCATTCCCATACAGCCCATCTCAAAACAAGGAGTAGAATAAGTTATACAAGTTATACATGTGCATAAGGCTCATCAAGGGGAAAAGATGTTGATTTAAACGGATATGACTTTAATGCAGTAGGATCTGCCTTCCTTTTATCTTCTAGTATATCAACAGCGGTGCAGGTGGCCTGGCGGGTTTCTTCATCCATAAGCGTTTATTCGAAGAAGCAAAATCATATCCGCGTTTAAGTGGATGGTGGTCGCATAAGTACTCCTCCAGGTTCAACATGGATAATAGTGAGTGATGGTATATCCGGGTCATACGCGAGGTTAATTGGGCTACCCTCACCAAGACTTCTGCCCTAATTAAAACTATATATACTCTCAGATTTGCCATAGGCAATAGTAAGGCAGCCGAAGTCATTTATTAATATAAAGAAATACATGTCAAGAGTAAAAGGGGAAACAGTATGTACATGTATGAATCCAGTCCTGAAATTAGCATATTGTTTTGATTTGTTTGAATGTCATGACTTTTTGAGTAAGTATATACGAGGTTTTTGCAAAAAAACTCTTTGAACAGCTTATTGTTTATTTCTAGTATTGATTTACAATTTGATTACGTGTTCAAATGGATTACAATAAAATTTTAATAAAACGGTGTTTGCAGCAATACCCAGTAAAAACTGTTGATATATTTAAACTGTTGTTCATAAAAGAAGAGCACCTCATGAGCTGTTCCTCCATTAAGCACCTGTGTACTCCATCAATTTCCAGCTTGCTTAGAAATTTTGAGAAAATTTATTCTAGCTTTTAGATTTGAGCAGTTTGAGGAACACCTTTTTCATAATTTCTTAATTTTTACTTTAAGTAGTGTGAATGATAATTTCAAAATTTTTTAAACCTGTATGCATTTGTCTTTGAAACTGTATTTTACAAGATATGAAACGTTTTTAAGTTATATTCAACATTTCAACTTTCGCCAAAGGTGTTACTTTTCCGTTCCAAGCTGGCTAGAAAAGGAGAAACAGCCTAGCTAGTTTGGAAAAAAGAATACCTTTTTGCAAAATTTAAATGTTCACAAACCTTATTTTGTTGTTTTTTTTTGTAATTGTAATGTTGTTGAGGTTGATTTTACAATATGACAAATTTTGACAAATATGTCGTGCGGTGCCCTTCATAGAATATAATGTTTTTTTTTGTCAGAGCTGAATTTTATTGTATTAATCTGGCGGCCATTTTCCGCCTAACTTGGTGTTTTCACTCTTATTTATCAATATTCAATATTAACCTTAATAAATAATGCCGAGTTTACGCTTGGCCGAAAAGGCAATAAGCATTTCATTATCTTATTTTCATAACAACCATTAAACAATCTGCAACGCAGACAAAATATAATGGTTTTTTTTGTTGTCAGAACTAGATCTGGACGAAGGAGCGCATGGTTTTAGAATCTCAAACCCTTCAGTGATGTGCTGTGCGCCCTTGGAAGCGAGCATGGATGTAAGTATTAAGAATCAATATATTATTCTAATATAACAAAATAGATTAACGTATAAATATATTATTCTAATAGCCTTTTTTACATATTAACTTAACTTATCAAGTGGTGTATTAATAAAGTCCAAACAAAATTAAAGGTATTGCCAAAATATATTTAAAATTAGACGTGCAATTTGAAAATTTAGGCCCCAGTATGAAGTTTATAGGTTTTGCTTGTTGGAGCATACCCGGTCCAAAATAGGCTATATACATGAAGTTCACATACAAAGCAGGTGTGTTCTATATACATTTATGCTCCGAAATCGTAAAGTTGTATTTCGAGTTATCCCTCAAATCAATGTGTTTCCGTTGAAATTTCAATGAAACCTGAATTTGTCCAGGTGTTCGGGAAAACATCGATGGCAGACTTGCAGAGTAAATCCAAACTGCTCACAGCCTACCTAGAATATCTGCTGACTCAGCATTTTCCAGACCCGCAGCAAGGTGAGACCATTTGGTCAATATCGAACGTTTTATTAAGAAGGTCATATTATTGAGCATGTCATGTTTCTAATTTGAATCTAGTCGTTCTATACTTTATGTTTCTTAAGTATTTATTCATTATTTGAAAAAAAATAGTTTATTGCAGTTTATTGAGTGCATGCATGATAATGTATCATCTTCTTATATTATTCATACACTGTACATACACTATCTGCACAGCAGGACCCGTATTCTCCGCTCGACTTAAGCTTAACCTTACCCTTAAAACCAATGCAAAAAGATGGGGAAAATTGTAAGTTTAAGGTTAAGGTTATAGCGGAGAATATGGGTCCAGGTCTTACATGTTGCCTGTCAAATGCAAAATCTACTTTCTTGGGGTTATAAGAGTAAATCTATATATTTTAATCATAAATTAAATTTAATTAACTATATATCTTATAAAATACAGAAACCTACGTAGCGGGTCGTCCCCACGTCCGCATCATCACCCCGACGGACCCCGAGCAAAGAGGCGCGCAACTCTCAGTGATGTTCTCTGTTCCAATCGACAAGGTCTTTAAGGAGCTCGCCAAGCGGGGCGTTGTGGTACGTTGGTTTTTAATAGAATTTTTTACCCGTTTTTGTGTTATCGAGATGATGCTTTTAATCTTGATTGATAATAAGTTATTCTTTATATAAAACCCTATTTACGAAAACATGCAATTTGAAACATTTTCTATTCTATGCAAGAAGCGGATGCCCTACTTCCTTAGCGTGACCACTCTATGAACTAGCTCACTACCTCAGATGTTGTTATAATAATATCCAACCGATGTTGCGTTGCTTGGCATTACGTATTGAATTATCTTTTCTCACGTTTTGAAGTGCGACAAACGAATGTGCGCTCTGCCCCTGTGCCAAATAACTAACGTCTGAATATTTTTGATTTGGATATCAAATGATGCTTCCTACATATATGGTTTACAAGATGTTATTGTATGTTTGTTTTGTTTTGCAGTGCGACAAACGAATGCCAAACGTACTCCGTCTGGCCCCTGTGCCTCTCTACAACACCTTCAGGGATGTCAACAGATTCATTCAGCTGCTTCAGGAGGCCATGACAGCCGCTAATGAACTCTGAAATATTGGCTGAACAATGAACTCTGAAATCCATTATAGCATTGTTTTTGTTTGGACTTGCATGAATTTTTAATTATATAGTTTTTTATACCGTTCGCTGTCAATACTTGTAAATGTGTATCTAAACGATAAACAGAGTTCCTAACCATTCAAGCGTTAATTAAGTTTAAACGTAATTTAACGCATAGACGTTTTATTATACCGAATTTTGGGTTTAATAGGTTCATTCAACTGCTTTTGCAGGCCATCACTGCCGCTAATGAACTTTGAAAAATTGGCTGAACAATGAACTTTGGAAGACAATTGAGCAATGAACTCATTTGGACATTGAACTCATTAGGACCTAAACGTTTTTTTTTCAGTGTAGATATATATTTTTAAAGTTTACAAACGAGTGGATATACTTATAAACGTGTTATGTACTTTGAAACTCATTTGAACAATGGTCTTTTAAACACATTAGATCGTATTTAGCTTTTTGAGCATT
Source organism: Hydroides elegans (assembly GCA_001703475.1). Lineage (NCBI taxonomy): Eukaryota > Metazoa > Annelida > Polychaeta > Sabellida > Serpulidae > Hydroides > Hydroides elegans. The sequence continues at coordinate 15,754 of LQRL01180604.1, read as the reverse complement.
TGAACTCATTGAACCTTATATTGAATTTTATTAATATTGTAGACTAGTATTTGGATTTTACAATAAAGTGTTTACTTAAATTTTATTATAAATATGAGACTCAGAGTAATGAGCCATTTAAATATCGAATGGAGGATATATTTGTATTCATAGACGGTTGAGGTCAACACCTTCATGGATGGCCAGATTTTTTCAGCTGCTTCAGGAGGCCATGACTGCCGCTAATGAACTTTGAAAAACCATATGAACAACTGAACATTGATTCGAATGAACTGGATAAAATGTTGTGCTCGTTTGTACATTACACTGTTTGAACGCATTTATGGGAGCTTTTAACTCATTTAGACTTATATTAAGTTTAGATTATATACTTATATATTCATAGTTGTTGATAGTGTAGTTGTGTATCAAATCTAAGTAAATACTCATATTATCAGTCGCAACCGAACTCTTTGTAGTTTTTTTCTTACTTTAAGATTGTGAACCATGTATGGTTGAACTTGTTAACTCAAATATGAATAAATAAAATAATTAAAAATAAGGCAACGTGAAAATTATAATTAATACACATTTGTATAATGATTTACATTTCTAAATAAATTCATCAACCTCAACGCATTTTGACGATATTATCTGCAATTAAAAATACAATACACACAACAATCTTTGCAATCTCTTCAAAATGAGACCACATTCTTGAGCGCATTTTATCCGAATAAGATACGTTCAAAACATCCCATTCAGTAAGTATCTTTGCATTTTGTCGTTGCGAGAAAATTTAACGTTCAACTGGTTATTGCCATATTGCTTTGATGTTGCTTTATTTTACGGATGTTATTTTTCAGCGCGAAAAAGGTTTCATGTTTAAACTATAAGTTATGGTTTTCGTGATAAAAAACATACCGTTTTAACGTGTTCATACATGTATCAAATAAAATGTTGCAATGTCAACGTCGCAAAGTATTTTCCCGAATAGGATGCACCGAACAGTATTAAGGTCATCATGTGATTCTTCATGTTTTCCTAACATGAAGGGGTAAAACAGACAATAAAATGTTAAGTATTTTGTCGTTTATCCGTTTAATATGTAAAACAGTCACTGTTGTTTAAATGACCTGTCCTTGTCATGCAGTCTATGAGATGTCTATGAGATGATATCTTAACTCGAATCTTATGGTCCTTGCTAATTATCATAATAGCCTTGTCAACAATGTATCGAATTCACTTTCAAATATTGGATATATCCTTACATAACATTTTTAAATGTTTGTTTCATAATGACATTTAACTGCTCAACAACTAGATAGGCCTAGTTAGTTCCCGTAAACCAATATCCCTTATATAACACTTTCATTAAAAATAAAATAAAATAAAATATCAAAACAATCTTAATATTAAGCATGCCACCCTTACATGGGACATTTGATAAGGCAAATATCGGTATGTCGTTATTGTATCAACTAGACAATAACATGATAAGGAAACTTCGCGTGTGAATAAAAATAGATTTCTCGGATGTAATATATGCACTGTAATCATATTGACACTTCAAGTCATAAAATCGCAACAAGACATTATAGATGTCAGTGATTTATTATGAAATATTTTCTTGAAACAAAATAAACATGGCGACTAGATTTGAGGATTGTGACTGTAATGGGCACATTAAAAATGGAAAAGAAATTATTAAAAACGGCATTACGTCATTTGAACATCCAATTAATGTACTTTTTAATGTAGCAAAACGAGACCATTTGGATATTTTATCGAAAGTGTTTGCACAGAGAATGGATGGAATAAGCAAATCATTGCGCAGTGAATTCCATTATCCTACGATGTCTGATTTACCAGAGAGTAAGTAAGATCACGCAGTTAAGTTTCGACTTTCCTAAGTTTCCTTTTTCAAAAACAAAAACAAAACAAAAATGAAATGCGTTTTAAAACAGTCTTTTTGGACAATTGGATAAAATTTAATTTGACTATAAAAATCAATTTAATGAAATGAAAATTTAATCTATCTCAACAGCATTATTAAAAACATACCAAGCACCGCATTGTTAACCCAATTTCAAATACAATACCTTGAGAATGAACAACGATAAGCCAAATCCTGAACTAACTGACCATTAAACATATCGAGCATCACATTTTGATACAAACAGCTGACCTTGACCTTGTTGACCCGGATGAAGACAGTGTTTACATGGCTGGCCAATCACTGGGTCTCCTTCCGCGAGGCGTCAAACGGGTCGTGGACCGCGAGCTCGATAAATGGGCCAAACAGTGAGTAATTTAAAATGGAAATTGATTGTTTCTATCGAATCTCAATTTTTTAAAAGAAACACTACCAGACAATGACGGTGTTTTATAAGTATAGCATACAATTTGCGAGTGGTTGCTTTTCTGTTTCTCAATCAACCGATACATTACTATTCCATGATATAATTGAGGGAAATGTATTCGAATCCTGCCTAAAGATGCTGTCGTAATGTGAGGTTTTATTGAAATGTGACGATATGGATGGATTTAATTAGCCATTAAAGCAGTAGCTATATTTATCGAATAAAAGTTAAAATATATGAAATCTTTATGTGTATTACATGATCGATTTCATCCAAATCATGACTGACTGTTTCAGAGGCGTGTTCGGTCATCGAAGGGGAAAGATGCCCTGGGCGTTTTGTGACGAAGTTGTAACGGAACAAATGGCGAAATTAGTTGGTAACTCATTCTATTTCATTCAACTTTCGGTGATTAACAATGATTGCATATTAAAATATGCAATTTTATATTGTTAACTTTATATTGTAAGGTATATTAAATGTGTATCTAAAATGCCATTTAAAAATATACGCTCAAATGAATTCTCAAATGTATAATGAGACTTTTTATATCACCTTATATTATTTCTAAAATGATATCGTTGATATTATTATCCATTATTACGAGATTAGAACATATTCGTAAGTCTATAGTTACCTCGAATTAAATTGTTTTGACTGATGAATCTTTTCAATCAATTGAAATGATAATGATCCGTAATTTGCTTTTTTTTCTCAAAATAACGTTACTCATGACAACCTCTTTATCAACAGGTGCACGGAAAGAGGAAGTAACCGTGATGAATCACCTGACTATCAACCTTCACCTTCAGTTGGTTTGTACAAGTATATTGTACATTAATATTTTTTTTCAATATTTTTTAACATTTATCATTTTTATCTTTTATAAAGATATATTGAGTTTTATCAATATTCATGAATTTTCATTCATTCTTAGATTATAACATGTATTTTAATTGTTTTACGTCATCTTATCTTGATTTGGTGATTTTATATTTCACCACGTTTGTTGTGTTGTAAACAAAATAAATTTTCTAAAATAGATATGTATTTGATACCTTTGCAGATCAGTTTCTACAGACCGACACAAAAGCGACATAAAATTTTGCTCGAAGAACGTTCCTTTCCATCAGATCACGTGCGTTGTTTATCCCACCTCCATTTTCCCAATACTCTTTCACAAATTAATTAATGCTCAGTAAATTGTCAGTATATTCCAACCATTTAATATTGGAAATTATATGCTAATTCTAAAAAAAATAGTACTATTCTTGCTGATCTATTCATGATACGCCCATATACAACGGTTGAAGTGTTCAAATACAGTAGAACCTCGTTTAACCGAACACCTCGGGACCGGCGAGAAATGCTCGGTTTAACCGATTTTCGGTTTATCCGATAAGATTTATAAAGGAAATATAGAGCATCGGGTTGCCAAATATGTTCAGTTTAAGCAATAATTCGGTTTATCCCTGTTCGGTTTAACGAGGTTCCACTGTATAAGCTTAAATTAAAACTCAAACAACTGCGTTCATCTGCAACTGTTATTTTGCTAAATTCATTAATTGTAATATCATATGATCTCATTTTAATTGGTATATATTAGTTTTACTGTTTATATTTCAGTATGCAGTTGAATCAGAAATTCGATTGAAAGGATTTGATCCCGAACAAAGTATGATCTGCTTAAAGCCAAGAAAGGTTAGCTATTAAATGCTGAAAATAGTTGTTAAGAAACTTTTAATTGTATGTAGAAATTAATATCTCGAGAAAGCTAATAAAACCATATAATGGCTCATCACATCCTGAATGCTATTGAATTCTGTGGTCTTATTATAAGGTCAATATAATACTTATAACAATGTTATATAACAATGTGTCTCATTGAAAGTACATGTTAATTAGTCTAGACATAAGTTTTTATTACATAATCATATCTAATAAACGTTTCGACTAAAAATAGCCCTTTTCCTAGAAGGCCAAAGCATGATGTCCGGATGCAATTCCATGCTTCCATACATTAAGTAGATTTTCAACTCGAAACATAATATCCTTGGTCAATAACTCTATCAAATTATTTCAGACAAATGTGTCTTATGATAAATAAACCATGTGAATTTTTTTACTAGGATGAGTAGTAATTTAACGCATTTTAAACAATATTTGAATGTTTTGTTATATACTCTTTGCTGCTATGCTTCAAATTCGCTTCCATTCTTTATTGATTGGGATTTTGCTTTATTATTACAGCTAAGGTGAATAAGGTCAACTATATTATCTTAACGATATCTTATGATGTCTAGATCAACTGTCAATAAATAAAAGGATACGTGCAAAAACCTAATTTAACTAGTTTGTAATATATTCTTTTACAAATAATCACGTTAGATAGCATCTTAATGAAACCAGAAATAATGTTTAATGTTTACATGTTTACATACTTAAAATGTATTTTCACTTACCTGTTGTAAGGAATTTAAATGATTGCCATTCAAAAGTTTAATTTTAGACTTGAACCTGTTTATACACACACTCCTTTACATGAATGGCTTCATATCATAGTTAATACAGCTCGTTATCTAGTGATCAAAAGTGTGTTCATCGTAGTAATGGTGTTTAAATAATGATTGTTTAAAAACAATTATTAACGTTTCCATTTGTTTGCCATTTTATTCTCAAATTGGTTATGCATATACCCATAGCGATTGCATTTGAAGAAAATATCAATGGTGAAATAAAATCATACCTTTTGTTTTCAGGAAAATATGGGAACCGAAAGGAAGGACCAAAACCAAAGCCTGAGTTAATACCCCTAAAGGTGGTTCACAAGGGACAAATATTGTATCTTATTTTCCTGAAAAGTTTGTGATTACAATTTCATTTAGCACACACACTTTGTTTTAAAAGGGCGACGACTGTTTACGAATCGAGGACATTCTGGAAATAATCGAAAAAGAGGGAGACAGTATCGCAATTGTGATGTTTTCCGGGGTGCAGTATTACACCGGCCAACTATTCGATATACCGACCATAACAAAAGCAGCACAACAAAAAGTATTAAATGATCACTTCTTGAATTGAGTAAAATTAATCTCGAAGAGTGATAATGAATAATGATTAAAAAAAATAACATTTTGCAGAGAAAAAAATGGCATCATGTATTTTTTTCGATCGAGACATAAGTAAAATTGAGTTTTCTAATTAAGACATTTCTAATGAGGTTATCAAGCTACAGACCAAAACCTGCAAAACCATGGGAATATTATAAACACCGATTATCTTTCTCGATTAGTGAAATACATCGCTGTATTTTTACGATTTCTGCAAATTTTGAAATCCATTTCGATGGCGGTATATGTTTGTATTTACACTTTTGTATTATGTAATCCTTTGACAGGGTTGCTACGTGGGTTGGGACCTGGCCCATTCCGTTGGCAACGTACCTCTGGACCTCCATGACTGGAATGTCGATTTTGCTTGCTGGTGTACTTATAAGGTAAACTAGCTCTTTTCTTAACAGATGTCCCTACAAAATGAGTCTACATATAATACCCAAAAAGGATAGCGGCGCCCCAATTAAGCTCTACTTGTTCTTTCCCATCCCTGGCTCAACATTTTATAGATTCGCAACATTTATACTATAAAAATAGTATTTTATAGTATTTATTAAAAAAAAAACTGAAAAATGAATGAACAAATTCAATAATATCAACATCAACTCTGTTTTTCTAACAAACACATCAGCTTTATTTTCTTTGTACATGTACGTAGTATTTGAATAGGGCCATAGTATATAGGAAAATAAACTATTTTATATGCAAATAATGACATGATGCACAATAATACATTTAATTAAAAACTGTATTACCACTAGTACATGAACAGTGGCGCTGGGGGCATCGCTGGCTTTTTCATCCACGAACGCCTCTTTGAAGAAGCAAAGTCTTTTCCGCGTCTCACCGGATGGTGGGGACATCGGATTGAAACGCGCTTCGATATGGACAATGGTAAGGCAATGTATGAGAGTCCATATACATGTATTACAAAATCTAAACCTCTATTTCACGTTTGTTAAGTGGCGTGCGGCTTTAACCTCTCATTCTCCAAAAACGTTTATCGTATATATTTAATCAAAAATTATTTTGCTGTTATGGTCGTGTCAGCGAATTATGGGATGATGGTAATATAGGATTGAAACGCGATTCGATTTTGGTGAAAGGAAACCCGTGACAAAAATGTCCACATTCATTGCGTCTCTAGTCAAAATTCCACATAATTTCAATTTTATATATTTGATTTCGATGCTGGTGGGGATAAACATGAGAGAAGACATATTATCAGCCTCACTTTATGGTGGCGCGAGATTCAAAACTCTCAATCATGAAACTGTATGGTTTGGTTTGTGTTGCAGAAATGGTTAGGGAGAGAG